>JAFEMH010003879.1:0-240411 GCA_022495995.1 Adenophora triphylla var. japonica
TAATGCCGCACGGCCGTGATTAGCTCGTCGTCCCTAGCCGCACGGCTTCATTAGCCTTATCCAGATCGCCTATAAATAGAGCCCTCCTCTACCCATTTCAATACACACAATCCATAGCAAGTCACCCACAAACACTCCAAATACGTGAAGAATATTGGTGAAGGCTCAAGAAGGTGAAGAAGAAGGCCAAGAAGCTCCCTCCCTCCTCCTTGAAGATCCAAGACCAATCTCTCCTCCTAGCTCCGACCAAAGAAGCAAAGGAAGCAATTGGTAACCTCGCACGCCCTAACCTTGCTTTTAATTGATATACTTGCTCATTGCATTCTATATATCTTGCTTCGGGACTTGGCATTTATTCATAAAGATCACATCTTTATCACCCCCTTTCCCTTTCGCATGCATTAAGACCTCATTTGTCATAAAAATGTAGTCTTTTCATAAAGGTGCATCCTTTGCACCTAAAACCCCCATTTTCAAATAAAAATGTCATTTTTATGCATCATTTGCACATAAAAATCCAATCTCTTCAATAAAAATGCATCCTTTGCATTCAAAAACCTTTTCATGCATCATTTGCATAAAAATCCTATCTTTATGCATCACTTGCATAAAGATCATGTCTTTCAATCAAAAAGCATCATTTGCTAAAACCAAAAATGTCATCTTTTCATTAAAGAGTCATCTTTCATCATGCATTTCCCCTTTCCCCCAACCTAGGAATGGACCGGTGTAAAAGATCCTATCTTTACATCGTTCCTTCCATTAAAGGTTCACGATTTCTTTGGAAAGGGATAACCTTGAACCCTATATCTCCGATTATCGCTTAAGAAAGAGTATGAAGCCTCTATACGAGCTCGACCGTCTTAAAGCGTAGGATTGATGGGCTAAGGACCCTCCTTTTCTAAAGAACCTCATCTTTGACCAAAAGAGAGTCATTCTCTCGATCACGCAAGTCCCGAGGGTCCCGAGGTTAAAATGCGATGATCACAAGTCATAAGATGAGGACGGGATCATAATCCCAAATACATAAAATTCCAAGGAATCCCGAGCGACAACCAACAAATGGTTTGTACGTCCGGAAGACAACTTGGGACATTCCCCCCTTTTTTTTCTCAAACACATGCACACAAGAAAGCACGCAAGCAAGCACGATTACTGAAATCTTGGGAGACTTGCTCCGGCAAGGCACTTTGGGTGAACGCCAAACGTTCTTCCCAAGGGGTAACTTAACCTCCGAACCCAAGTAAAAACCTTTTTTCAAAGTTTTGAGGTAATCAAAATGGCGTGGCGACTCCGTTTTTCAAATTAAATCGGATGTCTTCAAACTCGCGTGAATCCAACAAAAATTTGGGCACCACATTCACAGCTTTGGGCGACTACTGGGAATACCCAAAGGAGAAAAGCTTTTATTTTCAAAACAAAAATCGATACTGTATATAGGTGGAAACCACTTACCCTTCCCGTACACTCCCCGACGTGGGAGTTGGGATAACCGGTGGTTTAACAATCCACGTACTCAAAGATCCCTTTTGAAAAAAACAATTTTGAAAAAAATAAAAGAAAGCTTTTCCCTTTCGAGCGGGTTAGACTCCCATCGCCGATTTCATTAATCGTGCTTGCTTTCTTTACCATGCATTGCATCATTTGCATCTTGGAATCTCGTGCATACTTTGAAACGGGAAACAACCCGAAAATAGCAAAAGGAGTGGAACCCGGAAAATTGATCCATGCAACCGTACGGCTCAATCCTCCTTCGATTCTCGACCGGCGACCTCGTGGCAATTCCACCAGAAAATCATGGTTAATCCGGCACTCTAGCAGCTTGGGGCTACTCAAATTCATGACCGACTGGGGCTCCTGTAAAATTTACGTGCTTACGTGTTGCATTTTCCCCCGTCCCGAAAATCATTCCTTTAAAACACATTTATGAAAATCTCTGTTTTAACTCAAAAAGGAACATTTTTAGGAGACCGCACACTACGCGCACTCGATATATCCCGTACACTTTGCACGCACGTCCTTCAAACCCGAGGGTGGTTCCAACTGCAGTCACTGACAGCCTTACGATGCTCCCTGGCGCGCACGGAATCATCCCAACCTCCCCATGGCAACAATAGGTCGACCAATGCACAAATCCGTGTCACACGTTTCAAAACCGTGACTTTTGGTTGGTTTTTGGTCTAGTCCGTGTCATATAGCCCAGCTTGCATACCCACGTAAAGGTCAAGCCTTAGCTCATAACGGAAGCCAAGATTTTCGCTCAAGCGAAATTCCCGCCGAAATTCCGACAAGGAAAAATCGGTGGGATCTTGACTCCGACATTGACTATTGACCTTGACCCGCACGGAATGCGTAAGAGTCAAGACCGAGTCTTTGCCAAAAATCAAAAGATCTTTCGCTCAAGCGAAGCTCGCCAAAATTCCGACAAGGAAAAATTGGCAAGATCTTGACCGGCATTGACTTCGATTCCGACCCACGCACCGTGTATGCAACGAAGTTCAATGTGACACCGTGTCATCCGGCTTTTACCGCCCGACCCATGCCTATTATTCTCTGACATTACCGAAAGTCAAAAACCGTCATTCGCTCAAGCGAAACTCGCCAAAGATCCGTCAAGGCAGAGACGAGACTTTCCCGTATTGCCTTGACTATAATCCGCATCGCTCGTGCGTTGAAAGGTCCTATGACCCGCTAGACCCGATAGGAGCGTTCTTTACTCTCTGGCCTGTGGGATCCGCGTGCCCTATAGACCCTCGCCCGGGCCGTCCACCCCGGGAGGTCGAAATACAGGTGGAATACGAGGGGCTTATAGACGTAGTGACGGAACCCACCGATCCAGATCTAGAGTAGTTGTGAAAAAGAAGGGCGTAATCCCTTTTCCAACCAAATAGATATTAATAAAAGACACTCGTTTAAGTAAACTTGAAGATTCTAATTTGCATATTGCCCGAGCCTTCACTCCTAAACACCTACCCCGAGTCTAAACCTTTCCTATCCCTTTCCCGCAGCCGAGAAAGAAGTGGGTGAGAACACCGGCCGCCGACTTGTTAGCACGTAATCCTCGCAGCTCGCTGTAATCCTCGCCGAGAGTCGAATGGCCGATTTGACAGAGAACAAGCCGGGTTTGGGTAACCAGATGACTAGGAAGAAGAGCTAGCCTATAACCAATGCCCTCCCCCATCTTCATATAACCCATTGCCAAAGACCGTCCCTTCTCGCCTTCTCCAATACCCCAAGCCGTTAGGGTCCCGACACCCTCGCTTCCTCTCGCATCCCCCACGGGACCTTTTTCCTCCTTTCACTCGAGCCTACTTTGGAATCCCAAAGGCCAATTTGACCTTTCCAATTTTGTCAACGCCGTGAATTTGCCTACCTCTCTGACAAATACAAAGGAAGAGTCACTAAACGAGAATAGGAATGGATGGATTTACGCGATGATGACAAGCTCAAAGAAAAGGAATGGACTTGGAGCCAACGGAAGTGAAACCCGAAGGGCAAGATGAGGTAGAAAGCCACTGCACTGAATAGGGATGAAATCACTTCAAAGTGTGTCTCAGCCTCTATGCAAAGGCTCCTGAGAAGGATGAGGTAGTGTATGAGTCCTATATCCTAGAGTTCAATACTCCGTACAAGGACTTGGTAGGTGAATGGAGGAACTTGATCGAAGCTTTAGCCAAAAGAGGGAAGTGGGCTCCGCCCACCGATCTCGGGAACATGTAAGCGTCGCCGAAGCCAAACTCTCATCAGAAGGGTAGACTCTATCACAAAGGTTAGTAGTCACTCCCGAAACTTGGTCTCGAAGAAGAATGTATGGATGCCTTGGAAAGAGTCCTCGAGTTTAGAGGCGACCCTAGCCCCTTTATGTCCTACGATGATAATGATGTTTTCCCGGTAATCCCTAAGCCCGAGGAAGAGTCTCGAGATACCCTCATACGGCGTCAAGTATCCCGACTCGCTTTTGCCCTCATTGGTCATAAGAGCCAAGGCGAAAGTTCCCACGAGAGCTACCGTAGTGACACCGATGAAGACACGCCGAAGTGCCTAAGTGGACAATAGAGGAGTGGTTAGCCCGTAAGCCAAAAAGCCCGTAAAATCTCTCTCGACAAGAAGGAAAAGGAACCCGCCATGAGGTTTCGACCCCGCAGTAAATCCTTATTGATGATGGAATTTCCCACTTCGTAAAATGTTTGGCCAACGTCAAAGATGCCGTCGTAAGGTTGACCCCTGTGGAAAGAAAAGACATGCTTGATGCTGATGAGGAATGTGATCCTACTCGTTAAAGAAGTTGCTAGGTTCGGATGAGAAAGCCATTTGCCAAGCTCCAAACTCCTAAGTGATAATTCTTGTTGCATGCCGACTTTGAAAAGTTTGAATGAGACTCGTGAAAGCTTTAAACGGAGAATGTGAAGTTGAAATCAGCCGGTCAAACTCGTAAAAGGTCAAAAAGCCGGAACCCGGGGACCGCATTCGGGAAGCCGCCTATGCTTCCTAAGAAGACCGTCAATCGATCAATCGCCAGAATTGGCCATACGCCGCAAGAATCCGCCTCGACTTTGAAAGAATTGACAATAATCCTCCAAAGAGGGAATAATGACCAAGGAAAATCCAATGTCTATGTGATGACTCGGTCTCGGCGTATGAATGTTGAGCAGCCTAAGGGTGACAAAAGAAGCACCGTCTCTCGAGCCAAAAATGTATAAAAGACCTTATAAGCCGTGGCGTAAAAGCCCGACTCGATAAGGAGGATCCAAATTCTAACTCGCCTGAAGTGTACCCAAGCCAATATCTCCTTATGGTCCCCGTTGACCTCTTCATACCCTCATAAGTTGAAGCTAGAAGAAAGTTTGGCCAAGACCACGGTGCCCATAGATGTCACCCCGTATGAGGTCGTCCAAATGATTGGAAATATCCACTACGGAAACATCATTACCTTCACCGACTTAGACCTCGCCAAAGTATGGGGCTAGTCATAACGAACCTCTTTACATCACAAACCAGCTTAGAAGAGCGTCGATTGCCACGAGTATTAGTCGACTGGAGGGTCTCGCAATGAATGTCTTGCCGCCTAAAATGATGGATTTATTGGATCCGAAGCCAACGGACTTAAAGCCTTCTAGTCGACTATTAAGGCCTAGCGACTCCACCGCACGATCGCTGGGGATCGCCACTCTCAAGATGTGGTTCGGAAAAAGGTCATGGACGTTGACTTTCAAGTTATTGATATTCCGATTTCATTTACCGCCTTGCCGGGACGGCCTCGATCCACCAGCATAAACGGGTAGCCTCTACTTTGCATCGCCGCGGCCAAATTTCAATGAGCGATGGAACTATCACCACCATTTATGGAGACAAAGTGTCACGGTAGAAGGAACCAAAGACTGGGATATCCCGATATTGGAGATCAAGCACGATGATGAAGGGTTAGCATTGACCGGATTCTCCGTAGCTTCTTCCAAGGCACAAGCGTGTTGCACCGACCTCACCACTACTTCCGATAAAATCCCTCCCGCCATGAGAATGATGCGAAAAATGAGTTATCTTCCGGGACTTGGATTGGGTAGAAGACTTCAAGGTCGTAACACCATCATTGATGTGAAGGAACAGACTACCGTGATATGGCTTGGGGTACAAACCGAACTCTCGGGATGCCGTAAAAGCTAAAGGCACGAAAGGTGAAGGGTCCACTCCATCCTTACACCGTCTCTCGACCCATTACTTTACAAAAGGAGGGACACAATATGATGAAAGTGATCGCTGCATCTCCTTGCGTAAAACCCTTCTAGAGAACCTTGAGAAAGTTAGGGAAAGCCACCAATCCCGTTCGAAGAATGTTCCTTGGATTTGCCGTATATCCTCGGCTACCACTACCGCTCGTAATGAGTACGTCTTCAAAGGAAATCCGGCCAAAGGTCAAAGAGTCAAGCATCCGGGACAATGGACTTCTCCGCCTTTCGAGTTAGCTCTTCCAAAGATCGCCCAGATAGAAGCCGCCAAAGCCAAGACAACAATGGGGTTTGCAAGAGTTGTTTGACGAAGAAGCACAAATCCCGCACTTGATCGACTTCGCCTGCACGATGAGATAGTTGCCGTTATTGGAGACGATGGTGAAAGTCATTTTGATCCTCGCACTTTGGTGACTAAGACGTAAATGCCATTCAAGAATTGGGAGACATTCTCGTGGCCGATAGCCGCCGACAAAGAAATGATCACGGAGCTTGATTGGTACCCCGTCCTTCTCAACCTGGCCGTGTCAAACACCCCGTTGTCTATTCGCCGAGTCAGAATCTTTGAATTCCAGCCTCGTAGTCATCCGAAGGCCTCACGCCCGAGGATTATGAAAATGTAATCGATGTCATCTTTCCCCTTATTTTGAATGAAATGACAAATCTTTCTCCGATTATCCTCTTATTGCCAACTTAACAAATGATAAATTAACTCAAAACTTAACAACAAGCTTAATAATGAATCATTTGAACAAGATGCAAACACACTAAACGAACAATACATTAAAGAAATCTTTAAGGTGTTTCGTAAAAGAGGAAAACCGGGCCCAAGCCGCGAGGAGGTTTTGATAAGTGTGAACTTGGGTACTATTGAGGAACCTAAAGAGACACAGATTGGAAGCTTCTTCCAGTGGGGTTGAAAGGGACAGATTGATCGAGCCGCTCGTAGAATACGTCGACGTGTTTGCATGGTCATACAAGGATATGCCGGGGCTAGACAGCTCGATAGTAGAACACGTAATCCCTCTAGCACCGCATGCTAAGCCGCAGCGTAAACCGAGAAAGATTAAGCCGGAATGGTCTCTACAGTCAAAGAAGAAATTGAGAAGCTACCGCGGGTGTGGTTCATCGTAGTCATTGAATACCCGACATGGTTGTCCAACATCGTGACCGTAACCAAGGCCAATGGGAAGGTGCGCCGCCGTGTGGATTTCCGAGATCCGAACAAGGCCAGCCCCAAAGACGACTACCCTCTCGCCAAACATAGACATCCCGGTGGACTCCACCGCCAACTACGAAGTCAAATCCTTCGTTGATGGTTTTTGTGCTACAACCGCATCAAGATGGCCGAGGAAGACCAAGAAAAGACAAATTCTTCACCACACCACGGGAACCTACTGTTATACAAGAATGCCATTCGGCTCAAGAATGCCGGGGCTACTTACCAAAGGGCAACACCGCGCTTTTTCATGACATGATCCACAAGGAGATTGAGGTCTACGTAGATGATATGATAATCCACTCCAAAGGAGAGGGTGGGCAGCACTTTGTTGACCTACGAAAATTCTTTGAGAGGTTGAGACAAAGATTCCATGAGACTAAACCCCGCCAAATGCACCTTCTGAGTGACAAGGGGAAAAGTGCTTGGGTATATGGTCACGAGCGAGGTATAGAAGTTGACCCCGAAAGATCAAAGCCATCATGGATATGAGGCCACCTCAAACCTGCATGTAAGTCAAGAGCTTCATGGGTAAATTGCAAGACATCACCAAGCTTGCAATCGCTGACCACTATGTGCGAGCCCATCTTCAAGCTCATGAAGAAGAATGTGGACACGTAATGGACCGAAGAATGCCAAGATGCCTTTGACCGCATCAAGGCATACTTAGTACATCCCCCGCACTATGCCCCCCACATAGACAAGCCTCTTCGCTCTATCTCACCGTCACGTACACGGCAATGGGGCTATGCTTGCTCAAGAAAAGAAAGACTCTCGGTAGAAAACGCCATTTACTTTGTCACCTGAAGCTACAGGGGAGTGAGCTCAATTACTCAAAGATGTGAAAAGACTCCGTGGCAGGATCGGTCCGGGTAGTCGGCAAATTGAAGCATTATATGCAAGCCCACCCCGTGAATTTGGTCTCGAAATGGACCCCATCAAGTACATCTTTGACAAGCCTTCCCTCTCGATGCGTTTAGCGAAGTGGTCCTTCTTCTTGGCGTAATACGACATCAACTATGTGACCGTAAAGGCCATCAAGGGTCAAGCATTGTCGTATCACCCGGCGAACTTCCCCGCAATGAAGACAGAGGGCCCGAACCCCAATTCCTGCATGAAGGGATCTTTGCAACTGAGCTCGAGAATAGATGGCAATTGTTCTTTGACTGAGCCGCTAACAAAAGAGGAAATGGTGTAGGAATGCTATTGGTCGATCCGAAAGATGAGCATACCCCCATAGCCCTCAAGTTGAACTTTCCCGCCACGAACAATGTCGCCGAGTATGAAGCCTCGCATTGCCGGTTTGGAGGCCGCCTTAGAAAGAAATGTCAAGGAGCTCGAAGTTTACTTTAGGGAGACTCGGCCCTGATCATCAACCAAGTCTCCAACAAGTGGAAGACTCGTGGACCCTAATCTCGCAACGGTATCATGCCCATATGGAGGAGTTGGATCGGACAAGCCAGAGAAGTGACTTTCCACTACTTGCCGAGGGAAAAGAACAGATTCGCAGATGCCCTAGCTACTCTAGCCTCATTGGTAGAGATCCCCGAGGGAAAAGCCATAAAGCCCTTCGAGTGGGTAGAAGAGAAGCCCCACCTCTTCGTGAAGTGGCTGACCTGGGACCCGAGCCTATAAAGGAACCTTGGTACAATCGTATTTACCAATTCCTCAAAGACGGAGAGTCACTTTCGAGACGAAGAAGGTAGACCAAAAGAAGGTGTCGAGCCAAAAGCTTGCGAGCCCCGAAAAGGTTGGCCTCCCATTATGTCATCCTAGGAGGCAACCCGTACAAGAAACGCTATCAAGGACCACTCCTCTTATGTGTCACTCAAGAAAGAGCTGAGAGTTGATGACCGAAGTCCACAATGGTCCTTGCGGTCCTCACATGAATGCCAGAGCCCCGATGCAAGTGATCCTCGTAATGGGTTACTACCGGATCTCCATGGAGACAGATCAAGCGTCCCAAGACGTCCGAACCTCGCGACAAGTGCCGCCGGTTTGCCAACCTCAACCATCTCCCACCTCATGACCTGCACCGCATGACGACTCCTTGGCCGTTTGCAACTTGGGGCATTGACGTGATAGGGAAAATAGCCCCGACAGAAGCAATGGGCACGAGTTCGTGTTGGTAGCCATCGACTACTTCACCAAGTGGGTAGAGGCCAAGTCCTACAAGGTCCTCACTTCCGTAAAAGTGGCCCAGCTTCATCAAAGAAAACATAATGTGCGTATATGGGGTGCCCAACGAGATCATTTCGATAATGGGACACACTTCGAAGGAGACCGCGATAGACCGCCGTCGAATCTCGTAGTTACTCGCCACAAGTCGTCCCCGCATGCACCTCGCACCAATGGAGCCGCGGAAGCCGCTAATAAGACACTCGAGCGGATCATCCTAAGATGGCCACCCGTGGTCGTGATTGGCCCGAAAAGCCGCACCTAGCACTCGGGGCTACGTAACGTCTCGTCGTAATGTGCCCACAGAGAAACTCCTTTTGCCCTAACTTACTGGATGGAAGCAAGCAGCACTAAAGGGAGTTGGAAATCCCGTCATTAAGGGTCCTCCCGGAAAACAAAGGTCAACGAAGTAGAATGGCTACGAAGCCGGCATGATGAGTTAGCCCCCGCTTGACGAGAGAAGGCTAAAAGCCATGGAACACACCCGAGCCTACCAGAGGCGAATGGCCGAGCGTTTGATAAAAAGGTCAAGGCCGTAGACATCAAAGAGGGTGACTTAGTGCCGAAAGTAAAGCCCCCTACCGAGACAACCCCCGGGAAAATGGGAACCCGTTTGGATCGGCCCTTATGTAGTGCGTAAGATACCGTCAGAGGAGCAATGAAGCTTGCGTACTTGGACGGCAATCCCTTTGTCCACCCAAATAACGGTGATAAGCTCAAAAGATACTATGTCTAAAAAAAAAAAAAAAAAAAAAAGTGCAAAAAGAGTAATACCCAGCTAGGGCCGAAAACCCCAAAAAGGGCGGTCTAGGCAAAAGACAAAGGTTGCACATAAAAAAAAAGAAAAATCTTAGTGCAAAAGAGTAATACCCACTAGGCCGAAAACCCCAAAAAGGGCGGTCTAGGCAAAAACAAATGGTTGCACGTAAAAAAGAAACTTAGTCTTGTTAGTTCACCGTAATGAACTACGAAGACCCGAGCCCCTTAGCCTTTCTTGTAAAAGGGGAACGTAGGCACCATATATGGTTCGGTCTAAACAATAAAAAAAAGGGCAATAAAGCTTCCATAAAGTGCGTCCTTAGCAATAAATAAAAGGGTATTTCGCTTTTCATAAAACGGGTCCCAAGTAATAAGACATTTGAATTTCCATGAAACATGTCTTGATTAATTTCTAAAATTAATATTTCTTGTTCATTACAAGTCAAAAATTTCTTGATGAGTTCAAGCACCTGCCTACCTCTTTACTCGCTAACCCGCTAAAAAGATCTAAAATACAATAAAATGCCTAAATAAACTAATGTGTTTGCAAATGGCAATAAGAGGATCTTGAGAAAAGACTTGTCGCCGTCATTCGCCGAGTCTTCTTCGCCCTTCTTCCCTTTTCCTCGGCCTCGTCGAGTCTTCTTCCTTTTCTTCTCAATAATGCTCGGTATCCCTCATCCCGACCTCCGGTATCCTCACCGGAGCCTCTACCAACCCCGTGTCAATAAGCGCTCTCTCTATACGAGCACGAGTCCGCATCTCCTCCCTCTCGAGACTCGCCAAAGGAGCAACCTCTGACAACCTCTTGTACCGAGCCTCCATGTCCCCGACCAAGTCACCTCGATTGGTTATGGCAACTCGCCTTAGCCTCGGCCTCCTCGTAGTCCTACTCGAGTCGTGGTCATTTCCCAATAAAGCTCGACGTCTCTCCTCCAAGATGACTCCGAGTCGCTCCCATCTCCCTCTCGTACTACCCAAGTAGACAGTGGTCAAGATGGTGCTCTTCCCGCTCCTAAAGATAGCCCCGGGTGGGAAAGCAGTGTATGTCCAAGCCCTCGAGAAGAAAGAGAAGCCGGGCCGGATCTCTCATATCCAATGACATCACCTCCATGGTCCGGATGTCCTCCCAATCACCCAAAGGCTCCCGTAAAGCCCCAAACCGCCCGGATACCAAGCAGGTATGTAGAAGGATGACCAGCAGAACTCGGAACCCTCACAAAGATAGGACTCCTGAAATATCCTCCCGGGTCCGCAACCTCCAATGAGGTATCCACCAACGGATGTCCGAAGTGGATAGCCTAGCCATCATCGCCTCCCGCCTACTCGGGTCCTGCCGCCTCGGTGCACCTCTCCGAGAAATCACCCAAGGGCACCGAGTCGGCAAAGCCCCGTGCAAAGCCCCGAGCCTCTCCCCGCAGCCCATAAGGTCAACATAGCCGACTCCCGACCTCATGAAATGGTCTCCCGAGCCATCCCGTCAATCCCATGCAAAGTCTCTCCCAAAACCAAATGGGACAATGTCCTTCCCACTCGCAGCCTCTCGACCATGTCCAAGAGACCACCGTGACAAATCCCCACGGACTCAAAGAAGAAATGTAATGTAAAAGACGCAAAGGATAAATGCGTCCATAGCCACCACGGTAGCAGCCATAGCCGGAGATCCAAACTCGCCCGGATCTCGGAAAGGTCAATCATGTCCGAGCTACCATCATCTCCTCAGCCTCTCCTGCAGGAATCTCGCAAAAGATGCAAGCTTTACCGCCACCGCACGTCTCCGATCAGCGGAATAGATATAGCCTCGCCCCTGACCCCCAATCAAGGCTCAAGTCTTCGTGCGTTGGGACGATTTCGTTGTAAGAAAAGCAAGAACATGTCTCCTGACGTCCTGTAACTTTGCCGCGGCTCTCAACAGGTCCCAATCGGGCGGGAGATCCCTCAAATGCCATAAAGACTTGATCTTGAAGGAAGAATCAAGCAGCCCCTTGTGATTTTGGAAGTTATGTCTCGCCCAAGATTGAAGACCGGACAAAAAATGGTCTCTCTTCCCCCTTTGTAGTCTAACGGGCCTCTCCATCGCAAAAGTGATCAAAGGTGGTGTCTTTAGGTCCAAAATGTGCTCTGGGAACAATTGGGACAAGTCTAGAGTGAAAATGAAATGAAATGGCCAAGCCTTGCTTTTATTCAGAAAATAACCAGCCTGCATAGAACCGTGAGCCGCACGGCTTCATTTGCCCTGCAGACCTATCCGCACGGCTACATTAGCCCTCTCGCAAAAATTCTGCAAAGAACCAAAGTTGCTGCCCAAGGGAGTTTTCACCCCACTTTTTCAACCAAAACCTGTACAAAAACATATCCAGAAGCCATTCAAGCATTTATACACCATTATAAATCATTTTGGCCCATTTTCAGCCCCGATTCCAAGCAAAAAATCGCCCCAAGGCTCAGATAATATGCAAATTGAAAAAGCATAAATTAGAAAAGTAAATAAAGCGTAAATACAATGTCTTCGCCCCATCGGCGCCCAAATAAAGCAAAAAATAAACAAAGTGTGCATAAAAATTGTTCATTGTTTGTTCTTGTTCCAAATCTACTCTAGAGACCTCCTAGGCCTCCGATTCTTCTTCCTCCTCATCGCTGCTCAGCTCATAGACGCTAGGCTCTCTCATCACGTCCTCCTGGTCGCTCGCATCGGAAAGAGGGATGTTGTCGTGCTCGTACTCCGCCAGCTGCTCCAAGATATCAGCATTAGGACCTCGCCCGAGGCCTCGGCACCGGACGAATACTCCGGCCGAGGAAGAGGATGCCGCGCCCGACATGCCTCCTTTTGCGCACGTGCTCCCGCACGCTTGTTGACGCTTTAGTAGCGCAGCGCCTTCTTGACCAAGGATCGGCACACGTCTTTCCAGCCCCGTTCGCCCGACCAACCCGTCATAGGTGCGAGCCGGAACATGAGAAAAGAAAAGAAAATCTCGTAAAATCTCGAAAATTGCAAAATTGCAAAAATAGAAAATCAAAGCTAAAAAGGGAATAAGACCCTAAGAGTATACTCACAAAGTGCTATCAGTGGCAGTGGTATACCGGGGCTCCTCGTGTCGTGACAGAATCCTCATCCTCCTCGGCACTCCGTGTACGACGTATGAGAGGTGTGCAGAGGGATAGGCGGGTCGCAGGCTCATCCTCCCCATATCCCCGAGTGACCGCCGCCTTCGCGCCTTCGCGGCGTCCTCAGCGCCGCTCCACAAACACGGCGTAGGGGGTACCCATGTCAAAATACTCCTCCGCAGCCTATACCTCCCCGGTACCTCTCAATCTCATCCGCCCGCGCCCCTCGGGCCGCAAAGATCCGTGGCCGGAGGATCGTGTGGAGTAATGGCGTCCAATGGAGGGACATGACCATGCCGCTCGAGAAACGGTCCCCGTATATATGATGTCGCAAGTCAGCCCAGCTGAGCCACCTCCTCTCGCCTTGTCACCTCAATAGCATCTCCCAAGAAAATCTCCTGATACCGCCCTGTGGGTAGAAGTCCACTCCATCCGGTCCATCCTTATTGAGCAATGTGCTTCACCATCTTGTAGTCGAAAGTGATCCGGTCTTCCCCGTGAACCTATCCCTCACATCTCCCTCCAAATAACCATCGCAGGGAAAATGGTGATATCACTCCGGGTTCCAAGGAAAGAACCCGATCACCTCGCAAAACCAGCCTCGCATGTTCAAAAACATCAAAAGGTCATTTTTCTCATAAGAAGTCTCAAGACAGAAAAGAGAAAAGAGAAGAGAAAGAGAGGCTACCTCAAGGGCAAATGAGAAGCACCCATGGAAGCAGCCTTTGTTTCGACCGTACATGTCCAGAGAGAAGTATAGCTCACCTAATCCGGCCTCTCCCCAAGAGACCGTCCCTATCCCATCCACATCCTCCAGAGAATCAAGGAGGCAAGTCATGGCCGTCCTGCATTAGCAAAGATAGTGACCGATAGCATCAACCATATGAATGCTCTAGCCACCGGTGGGCAATACATCATTAGCAAAGAAAGTTCTCGCATGCAAGTCTCGAATCGCCACCTCGACGTTCCGCGTCTCCATACCCAATCCCTCGGGAATCGCCCTCAAATCCAACCAAAGCCCGGAACTCCTCACCGTAATGTGGTCTCTCCAAGTCACGGGCCTCCCGGTGAACCGCAGCCGCACCGCCGTAAAATCGGCAGGAGTCACCGCGCCTCTCCCCCACTGTGGAAGCTATGGGTGCTATCCCACCAAAACTCAGAAAGAGCCTGGACCAAGCCCTTGCTCTTAGACGTGATGTGAATGCCCGTGCCGATGGCCTCCACAAACGCATCCAGACCGGTAGCCCTCACCAAATTCTTGGGGTTCACCCCATTCTTCTCAAAATCCGGCATCCTCTGCCAAAGCCTGACCGCTATCTCAGATGGTCCTCTAGACTTGTTCTCCTGTAAACAAGCACATCAAAGAAGTGTCAGTCCTTCATCATTTTCAAAAGCATGCATATATTCACAAAAGTGCACATGTTTTCAAAAGAAAATCATTCACAAAAGTTTTTCTAGCATCATTTGCATCAAAAAAAAAAAAAACGTGACTTTCATCATTTGAAACACGTCATTTTAAGCACGTTACTTTCCTAAAGCACAAAATCACAATTTTCACGATTCTTTGCACATAAGCATTATTTTCCAAATAAAATGGCATGCATGAATCCTTTTCATCTTCCAAAATCATGTTTTCTCATTGAAAATCAGAATTTTGACCTAGTTCTAGCACAAGGCAAGAACTCCGTCTCATATTTAGACAATTCTCATTCTTACTTCATTTGCGAGAAAAAAGTGAGTCATTCTCATAATTTTCATCAAATAAATTGCACATGCATATTCTTAGCCTCATAGGTTGTTCATGCATCTCAAAATCATTCAAAAATCCTAGAAAAAAATCCTAGGAAATTCCTAAGTTCGGGTTAAGCCCTAAATCATTCAAAAATCAAGCAAAATCGACGGATTTGAGCAAATTAAAAATGCTTACCCCAACCGATCGCGGGTTCGTTGATTTATGCTCTCTTCTCCCCGGGTAAAGCTCCGACGGAGGCGTAAGAAAGTCATACTTTCTTTCCGTTCGCACGAGCTCCTTCCTCCTCCATCTAGCAGCCGCAGAGATGTTCCTTCTAGCTTGCCTCGGCATTGGATTCCCCTCCGGATCCATTCCAAATCAGTAGAGCCAAAAGGAATTGAAAGAATTTCAAAATTTCTCTCCCTTCTCCTCTCTCTTCCTCGGCAGTTCTTGGGTGGCAATAATGCCCAAGGCCCGTTCAAACCTGTTTTAAATAATCTGTAAAAAACAGGTCTCTAGCCGTACGGCTCCTTTTTCTCCATCTCATGCCGGGCGGCCTCATTCGCTCTGAGCAGAAAATTACAATCCTGCCCCTGGACCTTCCACTTGGGCATGCAATTTCCGTTATCTTTTAACCAAGATAACATCTTTTTCAAAAGATATCCCTTATCTCTTAAGCAATTAAGCTTTCTTCCCAGTCACCTCCGTTAATTTCGTTATAACGGGATAACGCTAGGTGACAACCTCCGAATTGTCAGGTTTCTCTCAACTTAAGCTACCTCTATCCCGAATAGTGACGTATGCTAAGTTTCTATCAACTTAAGCTACCTCTATCCCGAATAGTGACGTATGCTAAGTTTCTATCAACTTAAGCTACCTCTATCCCGAATAGTGACGTACGCTCAAGTTTCTCTCAACTTAAGCTACCACTATCCCGAATAGTGACGTACGCTCAAGTTTCTCTCAACTTAAGCTACCTCTGTCATGAATAGTGACGTATGCTTAAGTCATTCAAACTTTGGCAACCCATATCTCTGATTCGAAAGAGATTGAGACGTATGCTCAAGTCATTGGCAACCCATATCTCTGATGCGAAAGAGATTGAGACGTATGCTCAAGTCATTGGCAACCCATATCTCTGATTCGAAAGAGATTGAGACGTATGCTCAAGTCATTGGCAACCCATATCTCTGATTCGAAAGAGATTGAGACGTATGCTCAAGTCATTGGCAACCCATATCTCTGATTCGAAAGAGATTGAGACGTATGCTTAAATCATTCTAGCTTTGGCAACCCATATCTCTGATTCGAAAGAGATTGAGACGTATGCTCAAGTTCACCAAACTCTAGCTACCTCTATCCACTCGACAGTGACGTAAGCTCTAGTTTCAATCGTGTGACATCCTCCAAGAATTGTCAATCGTGTGACCTCCATTAATTGTCAAAATCTCAAGAATCCTAGACATCGTTCCTAACTATCTAGTGATGCTTGAACTACGATCAAGGCTTGATTCCTCCGGATACGTAGGTAGCCTTTTATAAAAGGTTCCAGCCATTCGACCACTTTGGTCACCCCGTTTCTTTGTCACTCCTCGGTGATAAAGGCAAAGCCCCTCATAGAGGTTCGTATATCCGACCACCTTGGTCACTCCTAGCATATCCCCGGTAGGATCAATTGCTTGACCTCCTAGGTCATTTTCTCTTCTATTTCCCCAAAGAAGAGACCCGCTTTCTCTTCTTCCTTCCCCAAGGATCCTAATTCCGAACTACGGCTGGCTTGATTCCTCCGGATACGTAGGTAGCCTTCCAGAGGTTCAGCCACTCGACCACCTTGGTCACCCAATCCGTCTCGGCATTCGCCGCATCGGATCCTTTTCTATCGACAACCCCACTCGCCTTGCAAGTGACGTTGCCGAGGGGCTTCGTAAGTACCCAAATCTGGCTCATGCCTTCCTGTTAAATTTCCCGGCAATTTCGGTAAGTTTCCCGGTAATTCCCTGGACCTTCCTAGTGTTCCGGAAATGTTCTGGAACAGTCCAAATCAAATTAAGGGCTGAAGGGAGCCTTCCTAATTAAGAAACACGTTTTTCTTAATTAGGAAGAGGATTCTAGAATTTGCCACCTTGCATGGTTCTAGAATGCTGAGTCACAGTGGATAATGCCGCACGGCTGCATTAGCTCGCTGTCCCTAGCCGCACGGCTTCATTAGCCTTATCCAGACTGCCTATAAATAGAGCCCTCCTCTACCCATTACAATACACACAATCCATAGCAATACACTCACAATCAGTCACTCCCAAGACGTGAAGAATATTGGTGAAGGCTCAAGAAGGTGAAGAAGAAGGCCAAGAAGCTCCCTCCCTCCTCCTTGAAGATCCAAGACCAACCTCTCCTCCTAGCTCCGACCAAAGAAGCAAAGGAAGCAATTGGTAACCTCGCACGCCCTAACCTTGCTTTTAATTGATATACTTGCTCATTGCATTCATATATCTTGCTTGGGACTTGGCGTTTATTCATAAAGATCACATCTTTATCACCCCCTTTCCCCTTTGCATGCATTAAGACCTCATTTGTCATAAAAATGTAGTCTTTTTCATAAAGGTGCATCCTTTGCACCTAAAACCCCCATTTTCAAATAAAAATGTCATTTTTATGCATCATTTGCACATAAAAATCCAATCTTTTCAATAAAAATGCATCCTTTGCATTCAAAAACCCTTTTTCATTCATCATTTGCATAAAAATCCTATCTTTACGCATCACTTGCATAAAGATCATTTCTTTCAATCAAAAAGCATCATTTGCTAAAACCAAAAATGTCATCTTTTCATTAAAGAGTCATTTTTTCATCATGCATTTCCCCTATTCCCCAACCTAGGAATGGACCGGTGTAAAAGATCCTATCTTTACATCGTTCCTTCCATTAAAGGTTCACGATTTCTTTGGAAAGGGATAACCTTGAACCCTATATCTCCGATTATCGCTTAAGAAAGAGTATAAAGCCTCTATACGAGCTCGACCGTCTTAAAGCGTAGGATTGATGGGCTAAGGACCCTCCTTTTCTAAAGAACCTCATCTTTGACCAAAAGAGAGTCATTCTCTCGATCACGCAAGTCCCGAGGGTCCCGAGGTTAAAATGCGATGATCACAAGTCATAAGATGAGGACGGGATCATAATCCCAAATACATAAAATTCCAAGGAATCCCGAGCGACAACCAACAAATGGTTTGTACGTCCGGAAGACAACTTGGGACATTCCCCCCCCTTTTTTTTTCTCAAACACATGCACACAAGAAAGCATGCAAGCAAGCACGATTACTGAAATCTTGGGAGACTTGCTCCGGCAAGGCACTTTGGGTGAACGCCAAACGTTCTTCCCAAGGGGTAACTTAACCTCCGAACCCAAGTAAAAACCTTTTTTTCAAAGTTTTGAGGTAATCAAAATGGCGTGGCGACTCCGTTTTTCAAAAAAACCGGATGTCTTCAAACTCGCGTGAATCCAACAAGAATTTGGGCACCACATTCACACTTGTGTTCTTCCTAGGCACGGGAATGATGTCCGTCCTCCTCCTCCCTAGCTCCGGCATAGGGGCCGGGTCCATCAAGCCTGCCTCTACCAGAGCTCTAGTCGCCTGGGCCTTCGTCTCTGATCTCCTGCCTCCTGGGCGGCGCCATATAGGAACCCTGTCTCTCTGACGTTCCACTCTCATCTCACAGTCAAACATATCATCTCCACTCCTGTCATATGAGCTAGCCCTCACCTCAGTTCTTCTCAATACTGAAACAGGGACATCTTCTGGTCCCACCATGGCCTCACGCCTCCTCATAAGAGCCCACTGAGTCTCCCCCATATGTCCCTCATACCAATCCAAGTACCAAGTGGACCGATAAATGCGCTCCGGACGCCTGAGAAGGACCATGGGAGGATAAGCGTGATACCTCCATACTCAGGAAAAGAAGGAAAATGCGGAAGGATCATCCATAGGAACAGACATCACTACCCAGGTGGCAATATCATCGCAGCCCTCCAAAGGTACCTACTCCATCCCGAACTGTCTGAGAACCAAAGTCGAAATATAGAAGGTAGACCAACTGAGCCCCCGGAAGCATGACTACCTGAGATCCCCCCTGAAGCGTCCTCCTGGTCTCAATCTGCCAGTGCGGAATCCACCATCGGATGTCCTGTGTACGACGCCGAGCCATCCAACGCTCCCACGAGGCCTGATCCTCAATCTCAACTGTGACTCCCCTCCTGGCAAAAGCCCATGGCCTGAATACAAGAGGAGCCTCCCGCAGGACTCCCGGTCTCTCCATCAGCCACATCGACAACAGAAACGGGCTTCCCCCATGCATGTACCGCTTCCCGGTAGCAAACCGGTCAATAGCATGAAGGGTCTCTCCCAAGATCAAGGGAACTATATCCCGACCCGACCGGCATTGCACAAAAATGTCTAACAGACACCGGTGGCACATCCCAAAAGAGCAAACCATGAACAGGGACCCGATTGCACAAAGAGAAAAAGCATCCCAATAGCAATCACCAACCATATCCAAGCTCCTAAATCTATTTGGGAGACTAGAAATGTCAAAATAGTCGGGTCCTCGAATCATGCCTCGGGCTTCCTCCAGAGAGATTTGAAGGAGGTTAGACAATTTGTTGACAAAGGACATCCCTCCGGGCAAAGTAAGTGCAACTTCCTCCACCTCGGGCCCTCCAAGTAATGCCCTAAAGTTTTCAATGGTGGGAACCACCTCGTTGTAAGAGAAGCAAAAGATATGCCTCCGAGTGTACCAGAACGCGACAGAAGCCCTCATCAAGTCGTAATCTGGGACAAGCTCCTTGAGAGACCATAGGGACTTGATCTTGTACCTCTCCTCAAAGAAAGCCCTATTCCCATGCATGATCTCCCTAGACCATTCCTTGAACTTTTCAAAGAAGATCATTTTCAATTCTTTTGGCAATTTAGGAGAAATTTTCATGATTTCCATGGCTTCCTATGGTTTTGGGTCATGATTTCAGAAAGAACAAAGAAGAAGATGAAGTTGAATGGTGAAAACTAGGCATGAGGTGAAATTTAAATAACCCTGCCAGGTGCTGCCCTCATCCGCGCGGATGAGATTGCAGCCTCAATCTCATCCACGCGAATAAGATTGTTCCCCAGTCCAAAAACTTTTTTGACAACAATGAAAACTGCTGGCCCAAATGAGGAAATCCTCCCCCAAACAGCCAAACATCAAAATATACCCATTCCTCATGATTTTCACCTAAAATCCCAATAAAGATGCCCTTTTTGTCCCCATAAAACACCAAACCGGGCTCATGCTACTTCCACTCAGTACAGAATTAACAAAACAAAAGTACAAAAAAAAAATACTTAGCAAAATAAATTGTAGTTATTACATGCCAAAAATGAAAAATAATGTGCATCAAAATGTATATATGCTTTCTACCCTAACAAGTACGCTTAGTCGGAATCACTATCCGAATTGGGAGCAGGATCCTCCTCCCGTATAATCTCTTTACCTCGTCTCCGAATCCTCCGACTCGTGCTCGGCCCCTCCGCCGCTGCCTCCGGAAAAGCCATCCCCGGCTCTATGTCGTCCTGCTCGGCATCAGAATATCGGTCCTCGGGATCGGCCGGCACGCCCCGATATGGCACCCCAATGTCGGCAAAGAAATCATATCCGAAGGAGAACGTGTCGGGACCCTGGCCGTACGTGCCGTGAGTCTACAAGGGCGTCCCATAACCTCCCTGTGGCTCAAAAGCGTTGTAATCACCGCCGTGTGAAGAAGAGCCCTCGCCGGTCCTGCCCTGTACAAAGCCTGGCCCCTCCATACCTCCGAAAATGATATGATCCCTGTAGAGCTCCACGCTTCTGTCCATATAAGGAGAAGGAGAAATGTCTTTCAACCCCCTGGGCTGAGTGCGAGGAGTCTCCATAGATCTCCTGCCCGGCATAGTCTCGCTGGTAGGGATAGGTGACCTCTCCCGCATGGAAGCACTGGATCCCAGCTGCCTCGCCCTCTCCGAGCCCCGATCATTCCCCTTCGTCACAAGGTTGCGAATGAACCTCTTCGCCCCAATAACCTGGCGCAAAAGCCGATCCACAACCCGGGACGAGTACTGCAAAGAAGAAACAGAAGCATTAAAAGACAGTCGAAGCAATGACGAAAGAAGTACAAAGCCAAAATAACCAAAACAAAATCAGCACATACCTGAGCATTCGGTCGAGGCCGAAAAGCTTGCGGTGTCACCTCTGGGAGCGAAATATGCGCTCTCATCCTCACCCCTTCCTGAGTGTACGAAAAGTCAGCCCGAGGGATCCTCACAACCGATTCCCCCTCCCTCGCCAGCACCTGAGGTGTCCTCAGCCTGTGCCTCACGAACGCCTGATAAGGCTCCTCAGTAACGTAGTCCAGGCCAGGCCGCCCACCTCTGAACCAATCCCAGTTCGATGTCCCTTCCCGGGGAAACACCATGTCAGCAGGAGGCTCATGCGGCGCCAAAGAAGGTAACCCGAGACCATGCTGCCTCATCACCCTCTCTCCCAAATAATAAACATCACAGGTGAGTCCTCGTATGATCCACCTCTAGCTCGTCCAGCGCTCGGCGCCACCCAGCTGGTCCACCTCGAACCGGCTCCAAGGGTAGAAATCAATCCTCTCACTGGTCTTCTTCTTCATAAAAGGTACCGCGTCACTGTACCACATCTTTATCCTAGTCCGACTGGTCCTCTTCACCCGGGCGTTCTTCGTCCACCAGAGCATAGCTGGGTATGAATAATTCTCCCCCGGGACATGGTCCCACAAAGCGCAGCCAAAAATCTCCAAGGCCCAAACCTGCATCCAACAAAGGAGACCTGTCAAAAACCAAAAGTGCACACACAATATGTACAAAGGATAAAGGAAAAGGACAAGAGTGTACCTCCAAAGGGAACTCGACGCAGGTCAGGGAGGTGTACGCCTTCCTGCTGTATCTGTCCAAAGCGAAGTATAACTCCGCTAAGCTCACCTCTCCCCATGCGTACTCGTCAATCCTGTCTATGTCCGCCAAGGACCCCAGAAAAGCGAACATAGTTGTACCCTCGGCATGCCCGAACAGAGTACTGGAAAGGGCGAACCATAAGAAGCATCGAGCAATCTGCTCAGCTGTGATGGTCAGGTCTCCTCTCTCGTACCTGGCAATGCTCTCGGCACACTTAGCCTCAATCACGGTATACTCCATGCCCATCCCCTTCCCCGGTACGATAACAATCCCCAGCATGTTCATCAGCTCCGCGTCTGTGTACCCGTCGTGCCACTCCAAGCTGAGCCCCTTGAAGAACAGGCCAGTAATGGCAGCATAATCCGTAGGGGTCACGGTAGCCTCCCCCCATGAAAAGTATGGGTGACATCCCACCAATACTCGGCCAACGCCAAAGTGAGCCCCTTGCTCTTATGTAAGCCGCACACCCCCCTCAGGCCCTCAACAAAGCCGTAAAGCTTCGAAGCCACCACAAGCTGACGTGGACTCCGATAGCCCACCCTGCCAGCCGTAGGCAAAGTATCCCATAGCCTGACAACTGCCTCCACTGATTCCCGCGTCTTCAGCTTATCCAACTTGCGTTGGATAATATCACCTCTCTCCTGAAAATAGACACCACGCAAATATGTCATCAAAATTGCCAAGGTAATATAAACAACAAAAAAGTAGGAAAGAAAGAAAATAAACTCCGTCCCATTTTCAAATACATTTTCCTACACACATTCCTTTTTCACACTCAATTTTCATTCAAAATCTCTTACACAAGAGTCCATTTCAAATTCGGCAAATTTGTGTTCATTTTACAAAATGCAATTTTCATTCAAAATCTCTTACACAAGAGTCCGTCCCAAATTCGGCAAATTTGTGTTCATGCAATTTTCATTCAAAATCTCTTATTCAATAGTCCGTTCCAAATTTGGCAAATTTGTACATTTTTACCTAGCATGCATCTTTTCTCACATTCGTGCATCATGTCATCAAACATGCATTCACAAAAAAAAAAAAATCATCACAAAAATCTCTTATGCAAGAGTCCGTCCCAAATTCGGCAAATTTGTACCCACTTTATTTTTACATTATGCAAACTACCAATGTTTTTCATAAACAAATTGCATATTCTTTCTACCCATAACTTTAATTAAACACATGCATCATCAATTTCAATTTTCCATGGCAAAATAAATAAAAGCCCCAATTTTGACCATTCAAAGCCCTAAGTCTAACACATACCAATTTTGACAAAAATCAACAAAAATAAGCAAAATTGAGTGTCATACCATGCGGAGATCCTCGTCGGTGGCCCAATGTTGCCACATATCCGGATAATGCTCTTCATTCATCGATTGTGAGAGAGTATAGTGGCGGTGCATCCTCACCAAGCCAAGTCTCCTCTCCGCCGCTTCCCGACTCACCCGAACTTGTCGGACTCCACGAGCTCCTCCCCTTTGCTCCATTGCCTTGATTTTGATGGATTTAGTGAAGAAATTGGGCAAAAATTGAGGTTTTTCTCCTTCTTCTCTCTCGTTTTCTCTCTTTCTTCTCGGCTGATTGATTGGAAACTGGAGAAGACAGGCACGACTTTCCAGCTTTTTGAACCAGGTGCGTTGCGGGTCTGGTCCGCGCGGACGATATTGCAAGGAAAAATCCCTATTTTGCCCCTTTAATTCCTGGCCCTCTGTATTCAGATCCCCTGTTTAACAGCAGTTAACTCCTTTAACGAAAACCCTAACGAAAGTCCATTTTCTTCCCCGTTTTCAACCCCGGCCGTCATCGTAAGTCCATCCTTTAACGAAAACCCTAACGGAAGTCCATTTCCTTCCCCATTTTCGACCCCGACCGTCATCGTAAGTCCGTCCTTTAACGAAAACCCTAACGGAAGTCCATTTCCTTCCTCGTTTTCAACCCCGGCCGTCATCGTAAGTCCGTCCTTTAACGAAAACCCTAACGGAAGTCCATTTCCTTCCCCGTTTTTGACCCTGGCCGTCATCGTAAGCCCGTCCTTTAACGAAACCCTAACAGAAGTCCATTTTCTTCCCCATTTTCAACCCTGGCTATCATTGTAAGTCCGAACCAAGAACACCCACCCCAGCAGATAAGCCCCGGCCGTCATTGTAAGTCCGAACCAAGAACACACATCCCCAGCAAAATCCGAACTACGTCCAGGCTTGATTCCCATCCGGGATATGTAGGTAGCCTACCATAGGTCCAGACACTCGACAGACAAGGTCACCCTTTGCCCCGGCAGTTATTGTAAGTCCAAATCTTCCCCCAGCAAGAACGCCTTCAGATAATCTCCCTTAGGTTCATACTCCTGAACCAAACCTCAACTTAGGCTCACACCCCAGAACTAAGTATGGACGCTCCCGCTAGGTCGAATATGTCTTCGGCAATGCATTCGCTAGGTCGAATATCTCTTCGGCAACGCATCCGCTAGGTCGAATATGTCTTCGGCAACGCATCCGCTAGGTCAAATATGTCTTCGGCAATGCATCCGCTAGATCGAATATGTCTTCGGCAATGCTCCTGCCAGGTCGAATACGTCTTCGACAACGCTCCCGCCAGGTCAAATACGTCTTCGACAATGCTCCTGCCAGGTCGAATACGTCTTCGACAACGCTCCCGTCAGGTTGAATACGTCTTCGACAACGCTCCCGCCAGGTCGAATACATTTTCGACAACGCTCCCGCCAGGTCGAATACATCTTCGGCAATGCTCCCGCCAGATCGAATATGTCTTCGGCAACGCTTCCGCCAGATCGAATACGTCTTCGGTAACGCTTCCACTAGGTCGAATACGTCTTCGGCAACGCTTCCGCCAGGTCGAATACGTCTTCGGCAACGCTTCCACTAGGTCGAATACGTCTTCGACAATGCTCCCGCTAGGTCGAATACGTCTTCGACAACGCTTCCGCTAAGTCGAGTCCGTCTCCGACAATGCCTTCATTAGTCAAGTCTATTTTCGACAGCGAAAATGCGATGGGAGGTCCATTCGTCTGACCGCTCTTTTCCCCGCAAGAACCCAAACTATGACCGGCTTGATTCCCAAATGGGATACGTAGGAATCCTTTCGTTAATCCGACCGCCTTGGTAACCTCCTAGCCCATCTAGGTAAAATTTTTCCAGATTGGGATCCTCATTTTATCGACGAACCCACTTCCCCTGGAAGTACCGTCGACGAGGGGCTACTATGAGTACCCCAATCTGGGTCATTAATGTTCCGTCAGTCCAAATTAATGATTTATAATCATCTAAGGGCATTTTGGACATTATTTTGTCAATTTAAATGAGGAAGGGCACTGGTCAGGCACGCTGCTTGGTTAGTCCCCTCGGACAAGATTGCACCTACAATCTTGTCCACGCGGATAAGATCAGCATCCAGCAACCCTATAAATTCAGCCCTTCTCCCTCAGTTTCAGGAGGCCAAAAAAATTCGTAAAACCTACTGTTATGCTGTCAAAATCCTCTCCCAAACAACCATTTTCACCTTAGAAACTCACATTCCACACCAAATCCAACCTCAAATATACTCCAAACACACTTTTGAGCCTTGAAATCTCTCAAACCCTAGACACAACCCAAGAACCATTGGTAAATCCTTATTCTCCCTACTTAAATCTCCCTTGTTCATACTTTCATTTCATGTCTTCATGATGTGACTTTTTACTTACTTGTTCATCCCCTTCCCCTTTTCCCCAAGGATCCAATAGGATCTCCATGGATGATTCTCTACATGGATCTACATTTTATTTATGTATTTCCCTTTGTCCCTTTTCATTAACTAGTCCTTGTTTGTTATTTGCTCTCTTGACCTAAATGTGGTCATCTTGGAGCTCATCTCCATGGATGATCACTCCAAATGGTCCACATTTTATTTTCATGTCTCTTTATATTTCTAGTCAATATTTGTTCACTTGACCTAGAAGATGGTCACCTTGGAGTCCATCTCCATGGATGACCACTTCATTTGGTCCATAATCTTTACTTTCATGTTAACCCCCTTCCCCATGTCTAAGATGCTCACCTTGGAATACTTTCCTTGGATGAACATCATCTAGACACACAAAATGGGTCACACAAGATGTAGGAGATACACTTGAGTATAGATCTCAAGGATGGTCATCTTATGACCACCTTAGAGATCTTCTTTTAAAGGTTGATACATCTTGACCCAACCTTTGTCAAAATTAATTTTATGTCAAATCCCCCACTCCCAAGCAAATGAAATGCTCACAAAGTCCCAACGTACCCCCGGGATGACTTGATTAAGTGGATTTCATCACTTATGACCACTAATCATAGTCTAGGGAAAGAGAGGACAAGCATGGATGCCAAAAATCTAAATCCCCTTTCATTTTCTGTCTTTCAGTTACAATTCCAGTTAAGTCCTGTAAATCCAGTTAACTTTCTGGAAATTACAGTACTAAACTGGAAACTGTAAAATATTAGCAATGCATGTTAGCCCGCGCGGACAAGATTGCACTGCAGTCTTGTCCACGCGGATAATCCTGTCATCTGCAAACAGTCCCTCAAATTTTCTATTTTTTCAGTCCAGTCACTGTTTTCAAAATGTTTTCCAGTTCAGTCCCTAAAATTCCAATTATTTTCAGAAAACCCCCTTTTAAAACGCACACACACAACAAAAGTTCTCAAGTAAGGAAGACTCGTCGTACGAGGCATTCTGGGTGAACACTAACGTTCTTCCCGGAGTGTAACGTGACCTCCGAACTCATTTTCTCTAATCTAGGGTATTTTTCAAAGTTTTGGCCCTTAAACTAAAAACGGCATGGCGACTCCAAAATGATTTTTTCCAAAACAAATTTCCCAAAACGAAAAATGGAAAAATCGCGCGGATGCACGATCATCACACTGGGCAGGTAGTGGAAGCTAACCTCCTTGAACTGGGCTGCGAGGTCTTCCATATAGGCGTGATACTTTTGCAGACCCAAATCAATTGTTTTTTACTTGTTGGACACTTGGTTGATGATAAGAGCAGAGTCACCGTATACTTCCAACTCCTTGATGTTCCTTTCCAAGGCTGCCTCCAATCCGGCTATGCAAGCTTCATACTCGGCGGCATTGTTAGTGACCTCGAAGTTGAGCTTTATGGCTATGGGAGTATGTTCGTCAGTGGGGTCAACCAGGAGCATTCCTATTCCATTTCCCCGTTTGTTAGCTGCCCCATCAAAGTAGAGTTGCCAGCGATTTTCTCCTTCTAGAGCGAAAATTCCTTCATCAGGAAATTGAGGTTCAGGTCCTTAGCATCCATCACTTGGAAAGTCAGCTAGTTGGTCTGCCATCACCCGCCCTTTCACGGACTTTCTCGTCACATAAATGATATCGTACTCGGCCAGAAAGAATGACCACTTTGCCAATCTCATAGAGAGGGAGGGCTTGTCGAACAGGTATTTGATGGGATCCAATTTTGAGACCAAATGCACTGAGTGAGACTGCATGTAGTGCTTCAACTTTCCCACTACCCATACCAGGCCTGCGCAGGTCTTCTCGCAAACTGAGTAGTACTGCCCTGTAGCTTCCTGCTCACAAAATAGATAGCGCTTTCAAATTTGGAGTCCTTCTTCTCCTGTGCCAGCATAGCCCGAATTGCGGTGTCTGTGATAGTCAGGTACAGCAGTAGTGGCTTTTTCCGATGAGGGGGGCAAAGGATCGGAGGATTCACAAGGTATGCCTTGATCTTTTCAAAAGCAAACTGGCATTCTGGGTTCCATTCAGTGGATGTGCTCTTCTTCATCAACTTAAATATAGGCTCGCAGATGGAGGAAAGTTGATTCACGAAACGTCTTATGTACTGCAGCCTTCCCATGAAAGATTTAACTTCTGTCAGTGTTCAAGGTGGTTTCATCTCGACTATGGCTTTGATCTTCTGCGGGTCCACTTCAATCCCCCGTTCAATCACCATGTACCCCAATACTTTACCTTGCTTGACGCCGAAGGAGCACTTAGCTAGATTCAGCCTCATGGAATGTTCCCTGAGGCGGTTGAAGAATTTTCTCAAATCGACGAAGTGCTGGCCATCGGATCCTTTGGAGTGGACTATCATGTCATCCACGTAGACCTCTATTTCTTTATGAATCATGTCGTGGAACAGGGCAGTGGCAGCCCTCTGGTAGGTAGCCCCAGCGTTCTTTAGACCGAATGGCATGACTGTATAGCAATATGTTCCCCACGGGGTAGTGAAAGGTGTCTTAGCCTGGTCCTCTTCAGCCATCTTGATCTGGTTGTAACCGGCAAAACCGTCAATGAAAGACTTGACCTCGTAATTGGTCGTGGTATCTACCAGCATATCAATGTTGGGCAGGGGGAAGTCAACTTTTGGGCTGACTTTGTTAAGATCTCTGAAATCTACGCAGCATCGGACTTTTCCATTAGCCTTGGTGACTGTTACGATGTTGGAGAGCCAGTTGGGGTACTCAATGACCCGGATGAATCCTGCTTTGAGCATTTTCTCAATTTCTTCCTTTACTTGTAACGACCACTCGGGTTTAATCTTTCTCAGCTTCTGTTTGACTGGCTTGACTTCTGGATCTAACGGTATTCGGTGCTCCACTATGGAGGGATCGAGACCGGGCATATCCTTGTAAGACCATGCAAACACATCCACAAATTTCTTGAGTAGTTCCGTCAGAGTTGCTTGTTCGGGCCCATCGAAGAAACTGCCAATCTGCGTCTCTTTAGGCTCTTTTGCAGTTCCCAAATTCACACGAGTCAAAACCTCCTCGGCAGCTTGGGCTCGGTTTTACTCTTTCTCAACAACCTGCTTAAAGATTTCTTTAATGTATTGTTCGTTTAGTGTGTTTGCATCTTTATCTAGTGAGTCATTATTAACCGGTTTTAAGTTATTAGTTAATTTATCATTAGTTAAAGTGGCAATCAGGGGATACTTGGAAAGGTCGACGATTTCATTCAGAGTAAAAGGAAGTACAGCATTGGCTACAACTTCATAGTCTTCCGGCGTAAGGCCATCAGACGACTCTAGAGACTCGAATTCAATGACAAGAGACTCGGAGGACTTGAAGTAGGTGGACACAAGGGGACGGGGAACCAATCCAAGCTTCGTGACCATTTCTTCTCTGCTCGCGGACGGACCAGAGAGAGTTTCCCAATTCTTCAAGGGCATGGTAGACTGTATGATCATGGCTCGGGGATCTAGCGGCTTCTGTCCTCCTACTTCAATTACTGTGATCATTTCTTTCACTGAACCCCAGTCGATCAGGTCTGGAATGTGCACTTCTTCCCCAATCATCAGCTGCATGACGGGACCATCCCATTCATCTAGAGAGAATTTCAGAGTCTTGGCCTTTGGCATGACCAGTTCAAACTCAGCTGTTGTGGCCTTCTCTACAATCGGAATGACTTCGTTGAGCTTCTCAAACTGCTTTACCAGCACTGGTACCCCCTTTGAAAGTGTACTTGCTCTTCATGGTGGTAGTAGCCCCAGGTATCTTGGGTAGGTCGAGAAACATTCTTCGGATAGGGTTGGCTCTGGTTCCCCTGAACTTACTGAGCTTCTTCTATAGCTTCAGCCAGCCTTCTATAGGAGTGGGCTCTTTGACTGTGGCATCATCCAGCTGTGGAGCGCCTTTCACGAAGTAGTTAGTCATGTCAAGACTGAAAGAGGGAGATTTGGGGCCGTTGGAAGGGACCTTTCCTGCAGCAGCTTCCTTTCTTTTCTGAGCAATTTCTTTCTCTTTTGCAATCCCCTCTGAAGTTGGCTCATATCCCAGGCCATGGCGAGTTTTCTGTTCCTTCACCTCGATGACCTTGTGAGTCCCCTGTAGGCGTTTCCCGAGACCCAGACCAGGCAGGTAATTCATCTTTCTCATCATCCTCATAACAGGAGGGATCTTGTCCCGGGTGACAGTCAGATCCACGTTGCAAACTTGGACTTTAGGAGACTCCACTGTGAAGCCAGTCAGCATGAGACCATCCTCATCATGTTTGATCTCTAGTATGGGTATTCCACCCGTGTCGGTGCCTTCCAAAGTGACTAGGTCTCCATAAATGGTTGTTAGATCCCCATCTGAAATGAACTTTACACACTGATGAAGGCTCGAAGCGACCCCGTTAACTTGGTGCAGCCAAGGTCTTCCCAACAGAGCATTAAAGGTGATTGGGATATCAATGACTTGGAATTCTACGGGTATCATTTTCTTGCCGAACCAGAGGTTTAAAGTGGCAGCCCCAAGTATAGTACCAGATGTTGAGTCGTAGGCCTCGACTGTGAGGGAGGAAGGTTTCAGATCTGTGGGCTTGATGCCGAGCAGGCTCATGATATTTGCTGGGAGGATGTTCATTCCGGACCCATTGTCAACTAAAACCCGAGGGAGAGGCCGTTCATCTAGCTGGACCGTGATGAAGAGAGGCTCATTATGATCGGCTCCGAACTGGGAGAGATCTAGGTCTGTGAAGGTGACTATGTTTCCTTAGTGGATATTCCTGATTAATTGTACCACGTCGTCAGGGGTGGCATCAATAGGGACCAGTGTGCGAGCCAATTTTTTCTCCAATTTCAACTTGTGGGGGTAAGATGAAGTGAGTAAGGACCACAGAGAGATATTGGCTTGAGTCTGCTTCAACTTAGTGAGTACAGGATCCTCTTTCTTGGGGTCAGGAGTTTCAGCTGCCTTAGCATAGGGGTTACGGTTCTCCCTGGGTGCCTGATTGTAAGTGCTCCAATTTGAGCTTGTTAGTATTTTCGTTAGAAAATTAACGAAAGTTATAACATTTCTAACAATTCCTAGCATCCCTAACATTTCTAACCAAGCAAGGGTAAAGTGGGCATTGTTATTTAAGGATAAACCATGGAAAGGAATCAAAAAAGCAAAAGAAATTGGAAAAATCCGAATTGGGCAAGTTGAAAAACATAAACTGCTGGATTTTTGAATTTTATTCTTCCTGTCCAAAGCCTGAAGCTGTAATTAATGAACAGTGCACGCTAACAATCCCATCCGCGCGGACATCATTGTAATTTCAGAGGGCTATAAATTGAGGCCTTCAGTCTCAGAAATAGAAGAGAAAAAACACAATTTGTAACTGCACCTTGGCGAAAATAGTGAGAAAACAGTGAGAATTCTCTAGAATTGTCACCTTTTTCTCAACTATTCAACCAAAATCACACTCACTCAAACACTCTCATATTCAAGCCTTAAACACACTTACATTCAAGCCTTCAAACACAAAACACAAGGAAGATAGGTATAACCTCCTTCTCCTTACCCTAAAATTCATCCATGCATGCATTTTCAAGCTACAAAATGTAGTTCATTCATCTTCTTGCCTTAGATCCAAGAAGATCACCATGGAAGTTCATCTCCATGGATGATCTTCTATAAGGATCAACATTATTTTCAAAGCATTCTTACTTACTTGCAAAGAAAACACATTTTCAAAACCCTAAAACTCATTTTCATACATCAAATCTCATTTTCAAAGGATAAAATTCCCCTTCCTAAGCAAATGAAGTGCTTAGTCCTAATGTACCCCAAGGATGGTTTGATATAGTTGATTCACCACTAAAATTTCAAGTGATCACTAATCAAAACCTAGGGAAATGGGGACAAGCATGGATGCCAAACCCCCTTTAAAATCATGTTTTTCTTTCTTGAGAAGTTGCTGTCCAGTAGCAATTTTCTAAGACCCCAGTCCATGGTCTAATTTTTTGGACATAGATAAACTTGGAATTTGGTATTGATTACAAAACACTTTTTGTAGCCAACATCCATAGATTTCCATACATATTTTTACTTTATTTTTTTCGTGAGTAAAACTCCATTTTCCAAATTTTCTTTTGAAGGTCAGATCACCAGTTTCTGGAAGTCCAGATCTCATATCTGAGATTTCCAGAAGGTTTTGAGTCCTCAAATATTCTCTAAAATGGAAAATTATTTCACAGAAATCTTATTTGAGGTGTCTGGAACAACTTTCATTCTCTGAGTTTTCTCAGATTATGAAGTTTTACAGCCCTTAAATCCATTTCAAAATCAAGTGTCCACTGCCTTTTTCATTCTGGCAGAAGTGGTTTCCAACTTCCAAAAATCTTTTGAGCACCAAAACTCAACCCAAAAATCACACCAAAAATCATGGGATCTGTCCAAAGTCTAATAAAGAATTCCCAATTTTTACTTTCCTCAGTTTCAACTTATTTTGGCCAAAGTAACACACACACACACACAACAAATGGTTTTTAGCTTGGAAGACTCGTTTTACGAGGCATTCCGGGTGCACACTAACGTCCTTCCCGGCATGTAACGTGACCTCCGAACCCAAATCTCTAATCTCGGACATTTTTCAAAGTTTTGACCCTTAAAACAAAAATGGTGTGGCGACTCCGGTCTTTTTTCGATTGGTTTTCCAAAGAAACGAAAGATTTTCAAAAAAGTAAAACCTTTTCGGGAAAAATTTTGGCGGGCACATCATCACAGTGGCGACTCCGCTGGGGATTAAATAAGATTTTTCGAAAAAAAATGATATTTGGTATATTGGTGGAAACTATTAAACTTCCCGTTATCGCCTCCTAACACGAGTCGGGGATAAATTGTGGTTTAACAATCCCACGTACCGGTATCATCGTTTTCAAAAAAAAAAGAAAAGCTTTTGAGGGTCAAGCTTCCGTCCCGGCATTTAAAAAATCATTTGTTGTGTGTGTTGATTTTTTTGCACATTTTCGTGTTGTTTTGGCCGCCTCGGAAAAAGTCAAAATTTTGACTGTCGGAATCACGTCCCTAACTGTTGGAATTTTTGTGCTTATGTGCTTATGTGTTCATTAAATTCAAAAAAAAAAATTCAAAAAAAAAAGATTTTTCAAAAAAAGAAAATTTTCAAAAAAAAAATCATGCATCATTCTTTTTAAGACACATAAAAAATTTTCTATTTTACTCAGAAAAAGAAGATAGACTGCTTGCACACTACGCGCACGTGACCGTACACTGCACACTACGTTCCTAACCCGGGGAAATCCTTGTCGCGGCCCGTTTGGTCTTATTACGCCTCTCGGTGCAAGCACAGGACTACCCAAACATCCCATGGAGCCTCGTGTCGACCATGCACTTGTCCGTGACACACTTTGTCCGAGACCCGGTTGGTTTTTAGTTTGGTCTCGTGTCATGCCCCGTACGTGTATAGACCTTTCCTTTCAAGCCTTTGTCGGCATACCGACTCAATATCTTTCGGGGACCCTAATCGCCGAAGTTTTGCCGGTTTTCCGCCGCGGACTTTGACCAAGATATTGACCGCGCCTTGACTTCGGCCCGACCGGCACAAATTATACACCGACTCCCATCATTGACACCGAGTCATCAAGGATTAATGATTATTCCATGCCTAATTACGGCTTAACTGACGACAAGTCAAGATCAATTGTGGACGCTTATCAGTCCAAATCATGCAGACGTTTCGTCGAGCCCTCGGACATGATCTTGACTTTTGACGTTAGCTTTGTCCGTAATTTACATCGAATGCTCGTTAAGACTCGATTACCCGCCAGACTTTTAGGATCGTTTTTCTTTCGGTCGGTAGGACCCGCTTGCCCTATAGGACCCTCGCCTGGCCGTCCACCCCGGGAGGTCGAAATACGGGTGGAATACGAGGGGCTTATAGACGTAGTGACGGGGCCCACCGATCCAGATCCGAGTAGTTTACGAAAAAGAAGAGCAATCTTTTCCAACCGATTAGGTTAATAAAACATGTTTTAAGTAAACGTGAACAAATAACCGCATGTTGCATGAGCCCAAAGCCCAAACACTTACCCTCCTTCAATTCCCAGACATCTGAACCCTCGTACCTTTTCCCCCGCAGCTCCTCACAAAGGTTGGTTCCGGACATCGGGTCACCGTTTGATTAGTTGGGAAGAGTCGAGCGCATCATCAGCTTCGCCGTTTGTTCCGACTCCGGGTTTCAGAATGTCTGCATCGGCCGGTAATGATGGGGACAACGTTGCTCCGTCCTCCAAAATCCCTCGGATGCACTCAGTATTGGATCCAGCTTGGTAGAACAGATGAGACTTCGACATGAGGCTCAAATTAACGACCTTCTGGGGGTTGTCGCAAGTCATGGTTTGACTATCAGTCTCAATTCCGATGGCACTTTTACCGCAAAGGAGGAAGAAGGTTCTCCTCCTCTTCTTAATCGTCCCGGATACATCAAGATGCTACCCCAAGATTCCTATGCCTCCACCGCTGGGACTCCTGCCCGTCGACTTACAGGGCAACTGGCTCCCAAACAGCAGTCCAAAAGGCCACCATTCCAACAGCAGTCAGGGACGAAACAGTTCGGCCTACCGTCAGTTGTCCCCTCTCAGAATGATACCGATCCCGCAGATATCAGTATGAGTAATGAAGATCAGGAAACAGTGGAGGAAATATGGTCAGCCATCAAAACTCTTGAGGAATGCCAAAGCAGACAGCAAGCCTGGATTGAAGAAGCTACACGCCACTTCGGGACATTAACAATCTCCCAACTGACTGGGGCTACCCTAAAGGACAAACATATGCATGTTCCCCTGAATCTTAATACCTCTCATTACCCGGCAGAGTCCGACCATTCGCTTCCAGATGAGCCCAACAGCAGATCTCCCCGGACCAGTTCAACTCAAAGTCACTCCAGTACCGCTCAACCTGAGGTCCCGAATCCTCCACCAGCCGTAGAACACATTTGGTGGGATATCTGTGACTGTCCCGACTGCCTTGAAAGGGACTATCAAGACTGGATACACGAGGACCGTCCTCCTAAGAAGAAGAAAATTTCCTCCCAGCAGAAATTGAAAGAGAGGTTCGAGGCTGGTGATACCAGTGTGGGTACGCTCGGGGAGCCATCTGGGGGATTTGATTACTATGTACTCTACTCCAGCCAGTCTTCCCCAAAGCAAACAGGAGTAGAAAAGCCAAAAAGCCTTGCCAACGATAGAATTGAGACCCTCGGACACCAGAATACTGTAGATCTGGGAAATTTTACTGCCAGTCAGAAATCTATCACCCCGCGGGATCAGCCAAAGTTCAGTTTGTCCAGCTCCCGAGTGTACACCGACGAAGAAAAACCAACGCCAGTTTGGCGCTCCCACTCAATCAACATGTTGACTGGAGATGGCAACCGCCACAAAAGGCCTCAGTATAACCCAGGGGCTTCAGCAAAGGTTCTGCCTTGCAAGAAAAAGGCACGAAGTGACCGGCTCAATGACTCTCTATCCCGAGACAAGGACCAAATCTATGATCCCCGCCTATATGGCAGCATGATCACCTTCTGTGATGAAGATTTGCCAAGAGATGTCTCCCAGCACAATGAAGCTTTGTACATCACCATTAAGCTCAACACCGTATCGCTCCCTGGAGTATTGGTGGACAATGGATCAGCCGTTAATGTCCTCCCCCTCAGCATGATGCGGGCCCTACGCATCAATGAAAGGCACATGATCCCATCTACCCGGTCAGTCAAGGCATATGATGGCACGTCCCGTCCCATCTTGGGGACGGTGGTTACGGAACTACGTACGAAACCCAAATGGTGCCGGCAAAATTCCATGTAATGGACATCCCATCCGAATTCACAGCTCTGCTGGGGCGCCCTTGGTTACACCACATGAAAGCCATAGCTTCCACCCTCCACCAATGCGTCAAATTCATTAACCGACAAGGGGACCTTGAAGTCATAAGGGGTGACAGTTTCCTCATAAGGAACGAAGCCCAGAGACCGTCACTAAGCATGCTCTCGGCCGGACACGGGGCTACCTCCTCCGAGTCGACCAAGGGACTATCGGGGCAAGTCTCATCAATCCCCGAGAATCCGGTGATGCCAATTGTGTCAACGCACTCAAGCGAGCGGACTCAGAAGAAGTTCGATTCATCAAATTCAATTGTCATTTCCAACATTTGGAGGCATCGGAAGGAAACATTGAACACCGCCATGATACAGCACACAAACCCCGGTCCCTAATCACGGCTTTGTCACCATTCTTCAAACCCACTCTCGACCCTACCAAGCCAGAAATTTTCATGATAAAGATCGACAAGCATCGTCATACTCAACTCGAATCTATGAACGTCGTGTGGGACGTCCTCCTTCTTGAAGCTAGCCGGCTAAGCCTTTCCGCTTGAGCATGGGACATGAGATTTTTCAGCGGCACACCGAGACGCACATACGTCCTTACATCTGGATTGAGCGGTCGGATTGTGACGGTAGAATTCCCCAATTGAGGAAGATCCCTACATCCACATGCTCGGTTTTCAAGCACCAAACACAATTGATTACGGTTCGAGACAAAGAGATGATAGCAATGGCGAGGAAGGAGGACATAAACGAGACGACCCCGAGTCATGAGGCCTCGACAGGCAATGCCGCTAAAGAATTGGGAAACTCTCTCGGGCCCGTCCGCGACCAAAGAAGAAATGATCACCAAGCTTGGATTGGTCCCCGTCCCTTTGTGTCAACCTTTGTAAAGTCCTTCGAGTCTCTCATTGTTGAGTTTGAGTCTTCCGAGTCGTCCGATGGCCTCACGCTGAAGACCACGAAATTGTAGCCAATCTTGTATTCCCTTTTATTCTCAATGAAATGACGAACCTTTACGAGTATCCCTTGATTGCCACTTTAACTAATGATGAATTAACTAATAATCTAAAAACAGTTAATAACGATTCACTAGATGAAGAAGCGAGACACATTAAATGAACAATATATCGAAGAAATCTTTAAGCGAGGTTATCAGGAAAGAGGAAAATCGAGCCTCCAAGCTGCCGAAGAGATTTTGACGAGTGTGAATTTGGGGAATGCGGAAGAGCCTAAAGAGACGCAGATTGGTAGTTTCTTCGAAGGGACTGAAAGGGATGCCCTAATTGAGCTGCTAAAGGAATTCGTGGATGTGTTCGCATGGTCCTATAAAGATATACCAGGCCTCGATCCTTCCATAGTTGAGCACCGAATACCGCTCGACCCAGAAGTCAAGCCAGTAAAGCAGAAGCTAAGAAGAATTAAGCCCGAATGGTCCCTACAAGTGAAAGAGGAGATAGAAAAGATGCTCAAGGCAGGGTTCATCAGGGTCATTGAATATCCTACATGGCTGTCCAACATAGTAACGGTGACCAAGGCCAACGGAAAGATCCGGTGCTGCGTAGACTTCAGAGACTTGAACAAAGCCAGTCCAAAAGACGATTTCCCCCTGCCAAACATCGACATTTTGGTAGACTCCACGGCCAACCACGAAGTTAAATCCTTCATCGACGGTTTTGCTGGTTACAACCAAATCAAAATGGCGGAAGAAGATCAAGCCAAGACTGCCTTCACGACCCCTTGGGGCACATACTGCTACACGGTCATGCCGTTCGGATTAAAGAATGCTGGGGCTACGTACCAGAGGGCGGCTACAGCTCTGTTCCATGATATGATCCACAAAGAAATCGAGGTCTATGTGGACGACATGATAATACACTCCAGGGGATCAGATGGCCAACACTTTGTTGATTTGAGAAAATTCTTCGGCCGCCTCAGAGACCACGGCATGAGGTGAATCCGGCCAAATGCACCTTCGGTGTAAGACGAGGCAAGGTGCTAGGATATATGGTGACGAACGGGAATTGAAGTAGACCCTCGGAAAATCAAGGCGATAGTTGAAATGAAGCCACCCCAGGACAACTTTGGCTTAAGTGAAATCCTTCGTGGGAAGGCGCAATACATAAGCCACTTTGTAAATCGGTGACCTCGATCTGCGAGCCAATCTTTAAGTTGATGAAGAAAAATGCCTACACAAAATGGACTCAAGAATGCCGGCTCGCTTTTGAACGGATCAAGGCATACCTCGTGAATCCCAGATTCTTTGCCCACCACATCGGCAAAAGCCGCTATTGCGTATCTAAGCTGTCACGGTTAGGCAATTGGGGCTATGCTAGCTCAAGAGAAGAAAGATTCCAAGGTCGAAACGCCATCTATTTCGTGAGCGAAAGCTTCGGGAAGCGAACTCAATTACTACGCTTGTGAAAAGGCTTGTGCGGGTTTGGTGCAGGTAGTGGGAAAGTTGAAACACTACATGCGGTCTCACCCGATACATCTCGTCTCAAGGATAGACCCCATCAAATATACGTTCGACAAGCCTTCCCATCTCTATGAGGTTGGCAAAGTGGTCGTTCTTTTTGGTGAATACGACATCACTTATGTTTCAAGGAAATTCGTAAAAGGGCGTATAATGGCGGAACATTTGGCCGATTTCCCAAGTGATGAGTCAGGGACACTGAACCTCAATTTCCCGATGATGGAATCTTCGCTCTAGAAAGGAGAAAACCGCTGGAAACTCTTCTTCGACGGGCGTCAAATAAAGGGGAACGGAATAGGAATGCTTACGGTCGATCCTCTTGGCGAACACACCCCATGCTTGATGAGGTTGAACTTCGAGGTCACCAACAATGACTGTGAATATGAAGCTTGCATAGCTAGGGTTGGAAGCCGCCCTTGAAAGAAATATCAAAGAGTTAGAGGTATACGGTGACTCTGCCCTCATCATCAATCAGTCTCCTAACAAATGGAAGACCGTAGACCCGAGTCTGCGAAATATCACACTTGCATGGAAGAGCTAGTAACTCAATTCAAGGAGATCGGTTTTCATTACTTACCCGAGAGATCGCATAGCAGTTTGCCGGATGCTCAGCAACACTAGCCTCCTCGTTGAAATACCCAGAAGGAAGTCCGTCAAACCATTCGAGTCGGGAGAAGAGAAAATCCCGCTTATTGCTTTGAAATCGAAGCGAGGCCGAACAGGCCGGTGATCCACAGTACACTCAAATCTATCGGAGTACACGAAGAACGGAGAAGCCTCCTTCAAAAATGAAGATGGGGAATATAAAGAAGGAATCAAAGCGAAAAGTCTCTCGGCCACAGGCGACTCGCCTCCCATTATGTTCTTTTGGGAAACATCTTTGTACAAGAGCGTTATCAAGGCCCCCTCTGCGATGTATCGGCAAACAAGAGGCTACGAGAACTCATGAGAGAAATACACGATGGTACTGCGGCCCCCACATGAATGCTCGAGCCACGATACAAATCATGCGAGAATGGGGTACTTTTGGATCTCCATGGAACCCGGCGCATCCGATTCGTCAAAAGCTGCGACAAATGCCGGCGATACTCAAATCTTAATCATTTGCCTCCTCACGAGTTATCTTGCATGACAACCCCTTGGCCTTTCGTAACTTGGGGAATTGATGTCATAGGAAAAATCACACCACCGGGCGGCCAGCGGCCACGAATTCGTCTGGTGGCGGTGGACTATTTCACCAATGGGTTGAAGCGAGTCCTACAAAATCCTCAATTCAAGGAAAGTAGCCCTCTTCATCAAAGAAAACATCATATGTCGATACGGGTTGCCGGCGAAATCATCTCGAGATAATGGATCCCACATTGAAGGGGAATGTGAAAGGCTGGCGGGCGAGTTCAATAACCCGTCACAAGTCATCTCCTACGGGCCCCAAACCAGCGGAGCCATCGAGGCGGCAAACAAGACCTTAGAAAACATCATTCGGAAAATGGTGTCAAGGTCGAGATTGGCCCGAGAAGCTACACTGGCACTAGGGGCTACGGAGACATCCGTCGAACGGCAACGGGAAACACCATTTGCTCTCACCTACGGAATGGAAGCCGTACTCCCAATCGAATTGGAAATCCCCTCACTCAGGTGTCTTTGTTGGAAAGCCAGATCAACGAGGTCGAATGGCTCCAGAGTCGCCATGATGAATTGGCCCTGCTAGATGAGCGACGATTGAAAGCAATGGAACATATCCGGGCATACCAAGGCAGAATGGCCAGGGCCTTCGACAAGAAAGTAAAGCATCGGGAGATCCGAGAAGGTGATCTCGTTTTGAAAGAAGCCCCGGTCCGTATCAACCCCTCGGCAAATGGGAACACATGCAGGTCGGACCATATGTTGTCCAGAAGATCTTCTCCGGAGGAGCCATGCAACTCGCAGACCTCGACGGAAATACTTTTGTACACCCAGTGAATGGCGACAAGCTGCGCAGATACTACGCGTAAAACACTGAGTCAAAAAAAAAAGAAGAAAAAGAGTGCTAAAAGAGTAATACCCAACTAGATTGAAAACCCGAAAAGGGCGGCCTAGGTAAAAAACAGGGTTGCACCAAAAAAAAAACAAACAAACAAAAAAAAAAAAAAAAAAACAAAAAAAAAAAACAACAACAAAATCGACCGGGTCGAACTACGGAGACTGAGCCCTTTTGTCAGAAGGGAACGTGGCGCGGAAACGTTTCGGTCTAAAGTACAAATAAAAATCAAAATCTGACATCAATACACTGATCAGACCATGAAAGCGTCTCGAAAAACTCTGAAGCAATTCAAATATTCATTACAAGTTAAAAACTTTTTGATGAGTCTAAGCCCGATTCATTCCTACAACTGGCAACCTGCTAAAAGAAACTAAAATACATAATCAAACTAATGTGTCTGCTACGGCAAGAAAGCGATACTCAGAAAACTCGAGGTCACTCCAAGCGCACTCGTCTGGCATCCCCCTCTTCTTCCCCCTTCGAGTCTTCTTCCTCTGAACAGGAAAAATGTCAGTCCTCCTCCTACCGAGCTCTGGTGTAGGAACAGGATCTATCAGACCAGCCTCTGTCAGGGCCTTGGTGGCCCTAGCATCATCTCTCATCTCCTGTAGCCTAGCTGGTAGCATAGGAGTCCTCCTCGGAGCCTCTTGACATAAGCTTCATAATCGGTCACCACATCTCCGCTCCTGTCATGAGGGTTGGCCCTCGCCTCGGCCCTCCTCCTCTCGGAAACTGTCAGGTCCTCCGCACCCACAATGGCCTCACGCCGTCTCAAAATAGCCATCTGAGTCTCTCCAAAATGCCTCTCGTACCAATCCAGGTACCAAGTGGTCAAGAACACAGGTCTCGGACGCCTGAGGATAACCCGAGGAGGAAAGACGTCATACCTCCATGCTCGGGACAGAAAGGAAAACACCGAAGGATCATCCATAGAAGCAGGAGCCACCACCCTGGTGGCTATATCATCAAAGTCCTCCAAAGGAACCTGCTCCAAGCCGAACTGTCTCAGAACCAAAGACGGAATGTAAAAGCTGGACTGAGAAAGCCCCGGAAGCATAACTACGGGAGATCCGTCCTGAAGTACTCTGCGAGTCTCCACCCGCCAACAAGGCACTGACCATCTGATATCTTCTGTCTGGCGACCAGCCATCCAACGCTCCCATGAGCCCTGATCATCAAAATCTCTGACCCCTCTGGCGAATGTCCAAGGCTTGATCATATCAGGAGTTTACCGAAGAATCCCCAAGCGCTCCATCAGCCACAGAGTCAAGAGGAACGGGCTGCCCCCGTGCATATACCGTCTCCCGGTAGCCAGCCTATCAAGAGCATGAAAAGTCTCCCCCAGGATCAAAGGTACAACGTCTCTGCCCAAGCGACAATGAACAACAATATCCAGCAGAGACCAATGACAGATCCCAAAAGAATAGACCATGAACAAGGTCCCGAACATGCAAAGTGCAAAGGCATCCCAATAGGCATCGTCAAGCAAGCCTAAGCCCCTAGATCTATCAGGGAGACCGGAAATATCAAAGTGATCGGGACTACAGATCATACCTTGTGCTTCCTCCGGGGAAAGATGAAGGAGGTTGCACAATCTATCAACGAAAGAGGCCCCTCCGGGCAAAGGAACCGCAATCTCTTCCACCTCCGGACCGCCAAGCAAAGCCCGAAATTCTTCCACGGTCGGAACAACCTCGTTGTAAGAAAAGCAAAAAACATGCCTTCTAGTATCCCAAAATGATGAAGAAGCTCTCAAGAGGTCGTAGTCCGGAATCAATTCTTTGAGGGACCATAAACACTTCACCTTGTACCTTTCTTCAAAGAATGACCTCCTCTCATGCATAATCTCCCGAGACCAATCCTTGAATTTGTTGAAGAATGACATTTGGGATTCTTGGGACAATTTTGATGGAGTTTTTCTAAGGCTCTCCATGGTTTTTCTCTCCTTCTCCCCGTAAATGGCTGTTTGAACTGGTGGTTGAAGAAGGTATTTGAATTTGAAATAAAGTGAGACCAGATCTGAAGCAAAATTAAAGGACAATGTCAGATGCAGGTCCTGTCCGCGCGGATATGTTTGTCCCCTAAAAAAAAATCTTTGCAACAGTCCAAACTGCTGTACCAAAGGAATATTTTGTCCCAGCCAAAGCCTGTCCAAACCAGTTCATACACCAAACATCTACACCTTTGCCAAAAAACCTAGGCTCATGCAACATTGCATTCATACAGCATTGCATTCAAAAAAAAAACATAATAAAATAACAATAATCCTAGATTATTACATTCCGAAAAAAAAAAGCAAAAAAAAAAGAGAAAAGCAAAAAAAAATGATGTGCATAAAAATAAACTGTATATGTCTAAATACAATCTCAGTCTCAGAAATCAATCTCAAAAAATCAGTCTCGAAGGATCGTCAGTCAGAGTCCTCGGTGGCTGGGCCTTCCCCCCGGTCCCTCTTGCGGCTCGGGCCCGCCTCCTCGGTAGCCATGAATGTCTCGGGCTCAGAATCATCGTCCTCGTCCCCGGAAGAAGGCTCGTCAGGACCAACCGGCACGCTCTGATAGGGCAAGCCAAGATCTGCAAAGAAATCATATCCGAAGGTGAAGGCGTCAGACTCCTGGACGTGCGAAGAAGATCCACCATGCTGCCAGACGTGTCCCTGCCCGTAAGAATCTCCTAGAATGACATGGTCCGAAGGTAGTACCACGCGAGGATCAAGGAGAGGAGAAAGAGGAGTCTCGGAGGAAGTCTCTGAAGGAATAGGGGAAGCCTCCCGCCTGACAGGCGCCGGCTGTGGTCGCCTCGCTCTAGCCCGAGGGGCTCCACAAGCCACCATCCTCCTGATGAATCTCTTAGCCCCGATCACCTGCTTCGTCAGCTTCTCCACGACCACCTCCGGAAACTGCACGAAAGCAAAAGCGTCAGAAACAGTTGAAGCAAAAAAAATGATGACAGGAAAGAAAAGAAAAGACAGAAGCAAAAAAAAAAGAGGTGGGAAGGAAAAGCCATACCTTCATACCCGGACGAGGTCGGAAAGCTCGTGGAAGCCGCTCAGGCTGAGGGATCTGCACCCTCAATCGGACCCCATCCTGGACATATGAAAAGTCCGTCCGAGGGTACCGCGGGACCCCTAACCCCTCTCTATCCAGAACCTGGGGCGTCCTCAGCCTCCTCAAGACAAATACTGGATACGGCTCGATCGCCACGAATGCCGAGAAGTGCTGGCCGCCCCGGTAATCATCCCAGGTCACAGATCTCTCACTAGGATGCATCATGTCGGCGGGAGGCTCCACCGGTGTCATCAAAGGCGAATTCACGCCATGCTGGCGCGTCACCCTCTCCCCCAGATAATAGGCGTCGCAAGTCAAGCCCCTCAAAATCCTCCGCTGCACGGTCCAAATCTCAGCGCCCTTCAGCTGCGCCACATCGAAACGATCCCAGGGATAGAATATCATCTCCTCATCCGTCTCAGCCCTCGTCAAAGGAAGGCAATCCGAGTACCTGAGGGTCGAGCGCCCCTAGAACCTTTCTTTTCTCGGGCATGCTTGGACCAGGAGCGCATGGCCGGATATGCCCCGATATACTCCGCCGGCTGCCGCCACATCGTGACATGGAAGAACTCACAAAACCATGCCTGCGAAAGATAAAGTCGATTAAGTGCGGAAAAGAATGCGTGCTTAAAGGAAAAGGGAAAGCAAAAAAGAAAGCTTATACCTCCAGAGCAAACTCGAAGCAGTAGAAGGAGCTCATGCCCTTCCGTGCCGTATCTATCAAGAGCAAGTAAAGCTCGCGCCCCGGCCTCTCCCCAAGAGACCTCTCCAGCCATCCCCACATCCTCCAAACTCCTCAGCAAAGCAAACACCGCCGTCCCCTCGGCGTGTCCAAAAAGAGTGCTCGAAAAAGCAAACCATAAAAAGGCCCTAGCAATCTGCTCAGCGCCTATCCTCTCATCCCCAGCCTCGTAGCTCCCGATGATCTCCACAATCTTCCCATAAACCACGGCATACTCCATCCCCATCTCCTTTTTGAGAATGGGGGTAAAGCCCAGAAGAGCCTGCAGGTCCACGTCGCTGTAGCCGTCCCGCCACTCAATGCTGCGTCCATTGAAGGACAGACCCGTGATCGCAGCGTAGTCGGAAGGCGTAACCGTAGCCTCGCCCCAGAAGAAGTGAAATGTGTGGGTCGCATCCCACCAATGCTGCGCCAAAGCAAACATCAGGCCCTTGCTCTTAGGGAACTTAACCAACCCCCTCAAGCACTCAATGAACTCGTATAGCCCGGTCTCAACAACAATCTGTCTCGGACTCATCAAAGCTCCTCGGCCCGCAATCGGAAGCCGGTCCCACAGGTCAACTACAGACTCCACTGATCCTCGAGTCTTCATCTTATTCAGCTGCTCCGTCACGTAGTTGTTTTCGCCCTGCAATAAAAAAAAATGTCAAAAAAAAAATTTGCATTTGCACAAAAATAAAAGAAAGCATATACATGCATCATGCAACACAAAGTTTTAAAGAAAATTCGGCAGCATAACGACATGCAATGAACCTAGCCCCATTTTTTCTCGCACAAAAGAAGGCAGTTTTCAGCAAATCCCAATCAACATTCATTCATACAAAGAGTCGACGGAAGTAAAAACTCCGTCCCATTTTTCATAAAATAACATGCATTCGTCCCACCTTTTCAAAAAAAAAAAGAGGAGCATGCACACATTCATATCAACATTGCAAGAATCCTACATTGCAACAAAAGAAGTCCGTCCCAAATTCGGGAAATTGTTCATCATAGTCTCATATTTCAAAAAAAAAATGGCGAAAATGCCAATTCTTTTCCCAAGCAAAATGCACATTTTGAGTTACCCATATACTCATTGCAAAATGCACAACATCAAAAATCCAATTTCAGTGTCAAGAACACAATTTTTCGAAATTCAAGTCATAATTTTCGAATTTTTCATTGAAATTTTCGGATACAAAAAAAAAATGGCAAAATGCCAATTCTTTTTTCAAACAAAATGCACATTTGGGTTACCCACAAATTCATTACAACATGCAAAGCATCAAAATCAAATTCCAAGCCCAAAAACATCACCATTTTCGAAAAAAAAAATTCAAAATTCAATTTCAAGCAAGAAATCGACAAAGGGATCGAAAAGATTCGAAGTATACCGTTCGGAGACTCGGATCAGTGGCCCAATGTTGCCACGCATCGGGGTAATGCTCCTCCGCAATCGATTGCGAAAGAGTGTAATGCCTCCTCATTCGGACAAGCTCTAATCGTCTCTCGGCAACCGGACCGCGTCCTTGACCATGGATAGCAGCTTCCCCGTGTTCCATTGCTTAAAAAATCGAAGAAATCGGAAGGATTTTGAGTTTTTTGGCCAACAATGGCGGTTTGGGCGAATTTTTCTCTCTCTCTCTCGTAAGTTTTGAAAAAACTGCTTGGGGAAGAAGAAGGGCGTTGGCCCTCTTTAAAACCAATCTGACCTACAATCCCCTTCGCGCGGACACGATTGAAGGGTCAAAATGACCCTTTTGCCCTTTAAAAATCCAGAACTCTGCAATCTGATCCTAGACTTAACAGAGTTAACCAAAGTCAACCCCCTTTCAAGAAAATCATCAACGGCAGTCAAACGTAAGTCCGATCTCTCCGAGAAAGATAACGGAATCCCGTTTCTTTCATCAAAATCATCAATGGCAGTCAAACGTAAGACCGATCTCCCCGAGGAAGATAACGAGATCCCGTATCTTTCATCAAAATCATTCGACGGCAGTCAAACGTAAGACCGATCTCCCCGAGAAAGATAACGAGATCCCGTATCTTTCATCAAAATCATTCCCCGGCAGTCAAACGTAAGACCGATCTCCCCGAGGAAGATAACGAGATCCCGTATCTTTCATCAAAATCATTCGACGGCAGTCAAACGTAAGACCGATCTCCCCGAAAAAGATAACGGGATCCCGTATCTTTCATCAAAATCATTCGACGGCAGTAAAACGTAAGTCCGATCTCTCCGAGAAAGTTAACGGAATCCCGTTTCTTTCATCAAAATCTTTCGACGGCAGTAAAACGTAAGACCGATCTCTCCGAGAAAGTTAACGGAATCCCGTTTCTTTCATCAAAATCATTCCACGGCAGTCAAACGTAAGTTCGATTTCCCCGAGAAAGATAACGGGATCCCGTTTCTTTCATCAAAATCACCAACGGCAGTCAAACGTAAGTCCGATCTCCCCGAGAAAGATAACGGGATCCCATATCTTTCATCAAAATTATTCCCCGGCAATCAAACGTAAGTCCGATTTCCCCGAGAAAGATAACGGAATCCCGTTTCTTTCATCAAAATCATCAACGGCAGTCAAACGTAAGTCCGATTTCTCCGAGGAAGATAACGGAATCCCGTATCTTTCATCAAATTATTCCCCGGCAGTTAAACGTAAGTCCGATTTCCCCGAGAAAGATAATGGAATCCCGTTTCTTTCATCAAAATCACCAACGGCAGTCAAACGTAAGTCCGATTTCTCCGAGGAAGATAACGGAATCCCGTATCTTTCATCAAAATTATTCCCCGGCAGTAAAACGTAAGACCGATCTCCCCGAGAAAGTTAACAGAATCCCGTCTCTTTCATCAAAATCATTCAACGGCAGTCAAACGTAAGTCCGATTTCCCCGAAAAAGATAACGGAATCCCGTATCTTTCATCAAAATCATTCCACGGCAGTCAAACGTAAGTCCGATCTCCCTGAGAAAGATAACGGGATCCCGTATCTTTCATCAAAATTATTCCACGGCAGTAAAACGTAAGACCGATCTCTCCGAGAAAGTTAACGGAATCCTGTTTCTTTCATCAAAATCATTCCACGGCAGTCAAACGTAAGTCCGATTTCCTCGAGAAAGATAACGGGATCCCGTTTCTTTCATCAAAATCACCAACGGCAGTCAAACGTAAGTCCGATCTCCCCGAGAAAGATAACGGGATCCCGTATCTTTCATCAAAATTATTCCCCGGCAGTCAAATGTAAGTCCGATTTCCCTGAGAAAGATAACGGAATCCCGTTTCTTTCATCAAAATCACCAACGACAGTCAAACGTAAGTCCGATTTCTCCGAGGAAGATAACGGAATCCCGTATCTTTCATCAAAATTATTCCCCGGCAGTAAAACGTAAGACCGATTTCCCCGACGAATACGTCTAATTTTTCCCCGGCAAAGGCTAACAAAATCCCCAGCAAAGTTAACGGAATCCCAAAAGCCAACGGAATCTCGAGTAAATCTCGAACTACGAAAGGGCTTGATTCCCACTAGGGATACGTAGGTAGCCTATCATTAGGTTTAGCCCCTCGACCAAAACGGTCACCCTCTCCTTCGGCAGCAGACAAAGTCCACCGAAAGGCCATTTCAAATCAAGGTTCGAGGCACCTAAAATGCCATCTTCAAGGTTCGAGGCACCTAAAATGCCATCATCAAGGTTCGAGGCACCTAAAACGCCATCATCAAGGTTCGAGGCACCTAAAACGCCATCTTCAAGGTTCGAGGCACCTAAAACGCCATCATCAAGGTTCGAGGCACCTAAAACGCCATCTTCAAGGTTCGAGGCACCTAAAACGCCATCATCAAGGTTCGAGGCACCTAAAACGCCATCATCTCCAGGTTGACACCTCAAAATAGTCATCTCCAGGGTCAAAGACCCGAACTACGACTGGCTTGATTCCTCTTAAGGATACGTAGGTAGCCTATCATTAGGTTCAGCCATCCGACCAAAAATGGTCATTCCTATCCCCAGCAGAGCGGATATACAATTTCGGTCATCCGACCAAAATGGTCATCTCTTATCCCCAGTAGAGTTTCTCTCCAGCACCCGACTACAGAGCTCGCTTTTCAAGGTTCGAGGCACCTAAAACGCTATCATCTCCAGGTTGACACCTCAAAATAGTCATCTCCAGGGTCAAAGACCCGAACTACGGCCGGCTTGATTCCTCTTAAGGATACGTAGGTAGCCTATCATTAGGTTCAGCCACTCGATCACTCGATCATCCTGCCAAATATGGAGCCTTACTCTTATCGACGACCCCGCTTCCTTCGAAAGCGCCGTCGCCGAGGGGCTACTGTAAGTGCTCCAATTTGAGCTTGTTAGTATTTTCGTTAGAAAATTAACGAAAGTTATAACATTTCTAACAATTCCTAACATCCCTAACATTTCTAACCAAGCAAGGGTAAAGTGGGCATTGTTATTTAAGGATAAACCATGGAAAGGAATCAAAAAAGCAAAAGAAATTGGAAAAATCCGAATTGGGCAAGTTGAAAAACATAAAGCTATTTGAATTTTTGAATTTTATTCTTCTGTCCAAAGCACGAAGGCATGTAATTAATGAACAGTGCACGCTAACAATCTCATCCGCGCGGACATCATTGTAATTTCAGAGGGCTATAAATTGAGGCCTTCAGTCTCAGAAATAGAAGAGAAAAAACACAATTTGTAACTGCACCTTGGCGAAAATAGTGAGAAAACAGTGAGAATTCTCTAGAATTGTCACCTTTTTCTCAACTATTCAACCAAAATCACACTCACTCAAACACTCTCATATTCAAGCCTTAAACACTCTTACATTCAAGACTTCAAACACAAAATACAAGGAAGATAGGTATAACCTCCTTCTCCTTACCCTAAAATTCATCCATGCATGCATTTTCAAGCTACAAAATGTAGTTCATTCATCTTCTTGCCTTAGATCCAAGAAGATCACCATGGAAGTTCATCTCCATGGATGATCTTCTATAAGGATCAACATTATTTTCAAAGCATTCTTACTTACTTGCAAAGAAAACACATTTTCAAAACCCTAAAACTCATTTTCATACATCAAATCTCATTTTCAAAGGATAAAATTCCCCTTCCCAAGCAAATGAAGTGCTTAGTCCTAATGTACCCCAAGGATGGTTTGATATAGTTGATTCACCACTAAAATGTCAAGTGATCAATAATCAAAACCTAGGGAAATGGGGACAAGCATGGATGCCAAACCCCCTTTAAAATCATGTTTTTCTTTCTTGAGAAGTTGCTGTCCAGTAGCAATTTTCTAAGACCCCAGTCCATGGTCTAATTTTTTGGACACAGATAAAATTGGAATTTGGTGTTGACTAAAAAACACTTTTTGTATAAAACATCCAGAGCTTTCCAGACATATTTATACTTTATTTTTTCGTGAGTAAAACTCCATTTTCCAAATTTTCTTTTGAAGGTCAGATCACCAGTTTCTGGAAGTCCAGATCTCATATCTGAGATTTCCAGAAGGTTTTGAATCCTCAAATCTTCTCCAAAATGGAAAATTCTTTTATAGAAATCTTATTTGAGGTGTCTGGAACAACTTTCATTCTCTGAGTTTTCTTGGATTATGAAGTTTTACAGCCCTTAAATCTATTTCAAAATCAAGTGTCCACTGCCTTTTTCATTCTGGCAGAAGTGGTTTCCAACTTCCAAAAATCTTTTGAGCACCAAAACTCAACCCAAAAATCACACCAAAAATCATGGGATCTTTCCAAAGTCTAATAAAGAATTCCCAATTTTTACTTTCCTCAGTTTCAACTTATTTTGGCCAAAGTAACACACACACACACACACACAACAAATGGTTTTTAGCTTGGAAGACTCGTTTTACGAGGCATTCCGGGTGCACACTAACGTCCTTCCCGGCATGTAACGTGACCTCCGAACCCAAATCTCTAATCTCGGGTATTTTTCAAAGTTTTGGCCCTTAAAACAAAAATGGCGTGGCGACTCCGGTCTTTTTTTGATTGGTTTTCCAAAGAAACGAAAGATTTTCAAAAAAGTAAAACCTTTTCGGGAAAAATTTTGGCGGGCACATCATCACACTGATCTGCAGACTTCTTATCTGTCTTGGGATTACTCTGATGCATTTGCCCGGATCTGGTCAACAGGTTTACTTCTCCCTCTGGCTTATCTGTCGCCTCTTTGCAGGACTCTTTTAATGCTGCTAGGGTCAAAGGAGGAGCTTGCTTAGCAACTGGCCACCGGTTCTGACTGATTTTGTTGCAAGTCTCTCGGAGCTTAGCAATGGTGAGGGGCTGAGCTTGGGGATATTGGGTATGGCCCGGCTTGGCGAGCGGCCTTCCGGATTGCTTCCCAAGTTACGGGTTTTTGAGCCTGAGATTGCGCTGTTGTTCCTTGGATGGCCCACAGGGCTAGGGCATCTTTAGAGGATTGAATTGTCATGTAGCGAAGGGAGCAACCCATCCTTTACTTTATTAGTCAACCGGACAAAAGAGATTCTTAGAAGTGTATACCTGCAAGGGCATTTTTTTTTTATTTTTTTTGTTTGAAAGTGGCCTCATTTGCTGAGGGCACAAAAAGAACTCACTCTGAGACTTGGCTCTTTTGAGAGAGCGTGGATATGGAAAGATGTATGGAAGTCCTTGCTGACAGAAATTAGTGTTTGGCTCTACCTTCCCTATGTTGTAGAAAAAGAAGACTCGTCGAAACATTTGGAAACATGTTTTATCCAAAATGATCACAAGATTGCCCAAAATCCTCCATCAGTTTGAAATGCATTTATGGCCGGACCATTTCTGGTTACCCACGTTCCCCTCGTTATGAGGAGCTCAGGCCGTCATAGTTCAAGCATTTGAGCAATACGAGTGATCATTTGAAATAAGACCATTTCATTAAATATAAAATAGTGCCTTGAGTCTAGCGAGAAAAGAAAAAGACTCATACAAAAGTTGAATTTTTAACTACCCTGTCCATAACGGACTACAATAGCAAATTTCCACGAAGGACTTTGGTAAAAAGAAAATACTTGAGCCTACGAAGGTTGACTAAGAGATTATTTTAACGTTTCCATTTAAGGATGGGTAGCCCCCATCATAGCTACTCCTCATTGGTAGTTGAGTTGTGAGCCCCAAGACTGTACAGTCATCTGAGTCACGGCTTAGGTTCATTAGGATAGAGGACATAGTAGTCGAATTTCACGATGGTTCCCGAGTGTCCCTACCTTTGGTATCCACCGGCTTTGAACCTTTCTTTCAAATTTTCTTTGGGAGGAAGCTTTCTTCTTCTTGGTAGGACGATCCTCATTTATCTCATCTTAATAGTCCCTCTCAAGACATGCAGGCGATCGCGGACATCCCACGAATGTGTTTGACAGTGGTTGTGGGATTGGAGCCTCGGGTGAGATGCTGGAGCGGCTTTGAGTTGATACGGATTGAGGGGATTTCTTTGGAATAGATGACGTAGTAATCAAACTTTCCCGATGGCTCTCAGGGTTCCCACTGCGGGATCACCAGCTTCATATCTTGTCTTCAACTTCTGTTGGGAAGAGGGCTTTGTTCTCCTCTTTGGGGGACAGTCCTCACTGATTTCATCTTGGTAGTCTCTCTCGAGGCAGTCGGGACAGTCGCAGACATCCCACCAAATATGTTCGACAGCTGGTTGTGGGTCTGGGGCCTCGATATGCTGATTACTGGGTTCGCCTGGAAGCAAATGATTGGATCCCGAGGGGTAATGGGAGGCATTAGAAACTGGGGGAGCAGTGTACATATTTGTCCTTTAGGGAGCTCCGAGTCACTGGGAATTGTCAAGGTCCCGAAATGGCGTATGGCTTCCTCGATCCAGGCCTGTTGCTCGTTCTGACGTTCCTCGAGGGTCTTGACGGCTAACCATACTTCCTCCATTGTTTGGAAACTTCCTAGAGACAAAATCTCATTTCCAATGCTGATATCTGTTTGGACAGCTCGGGAAGCACTGGGATTTGTCCGGTGGGTGCCATTCTGAGGAGGAACATTTGACTGCTGCTGAGAAAAGCCAAACTGACCCATCCATTTGCTTTGTTTAGATCAAATTGTGATGGCTGCATTTTGAGCTTTTGCTTGGGGGCCGACTGACTTGTAGACCGAGAAGTAGGGGTTCTGGCGGTAGTCGCATAGGAGGCCGGTGGTGGCATCCTGACATACTCGGGGCGACCGAGAGTGAGATTAGGGTCCTCCTCTTCCTTTACGGTAAAAGTGCCATCGGGAATCAAACCATGGCTCCTAATAGCCTCCATAAGGATGTTTATCTGTGCTTCCTGCCGCAGTCTCATTTGTTCGACCAACTGGATCTAATCTTTGAGTACATTTGAGCGATCCGGAAGGTGGAGTGGTATTGTCCCCATTGTTACCAGCTGATGCAGACATTAGGAAAATCGGAGTTGAGGCGAACAGTGAAGCTGACGATGCGCTTGATTCTTCCCAACTAGCCAGACGGTGACCCGGTATCCGTATCCAAGCTGCGAGTCTTTGCGGGAGGAAGATACTGAGGAGGTTCAGACTTTGGGGGTGGAAGAAAAAGGGTAGGTGTTTGGCTCAGGGCTCATGCAACATGCAGTTATTTGTTCCCGTTTACTTAAAACGTGTTTTATTAAAACCTAAGCGGTTGGAAAAGATTGCTCTTCTTTTTTTTTAACTACTCTAAGTCCTGGATCAGTGGGACCCATCACTACGCCTGCGGACCCTCAACCTGTAACCCCGAACAAGGGCTCCGTAGGGCAAGCGGGTCCCACCGACCGAAAAGGAAAACGAACCTAAGGTCTGGCGGATCATGAAGTCTTAACGCGCACTCAATGTAAATTACCGGCAAGGCCAGCGTCGAGGGTCAAGATCGAGTCAAAGTGCCTGACGGAAAATCGGCATGACTTCGACTGATAATAGTCCGCAAGGGATCTTGACTTCGTCGTTGGTTAAGCAGTAATTAGACATGGATTGAGCGTTAATCCTAGATGACTCGGTGTCATACCGGGAGCCGGTGTATGAGCCGTGCGAATCAAAACTGAAGTCTGAGCCCCAGTCAAAATCGGGTCAAAGTTCATGACAAAAAACCGGCATGGCTTTGACTGAGTTAGGTCCGCGGGGGATCCTAACTTGGTACGTTGACTAGGGTTTGACCTACTACGGGGAATGCACTGACACGGACCGAACCAAAAACCAACCGAGTCTCGGAAAAAGTGTGTCACGGACAAGTACAGGGTCGACACGAGGGTAAACCAATGGCTGTTTGGGTCATCCTGTGCTCGCACCGAGAGGCGTAGTAAGGCCTCCCAGGATGCTACTGAGATTTCCCGGGTTAAGGACGTAGTGTGCAGTGTAAGGTCGACGTGCGCGTAGTGTGCGGCAGTCTATCTTCCTTTTTGAGTAAAAAACAGAAACTTTCAAATGTATCTTAAAGGCATGATGCATGCAGAAAAGATTTTTTTTTTTTTTTTGAAAACATGCAAGCACATAAGCACATAAAATTTTAAACAGTTAAAAGGAACGATCCGACGGTCAAAATTTGACTTTTCTGGTACGGTCAAAACAACAACAAAGCATAACGGGAAAAATACACACACACACAAAACCAAAAAAGTCTCAAAAGTTTGGACGAAAGTTTGACCCACAAAAGTTTTTGTTTTTTTTGAAATAATACCAATACGTGGCAGTGTTATACCATAATTTATCTCCGACTCTGATAAGGAGGCGTTAACAGGAAATTTAATGATTTTCACCTATATACCGAGTATCATTTTTATTTTATTTTTTCTAAAAAAAAACTTGTTTATTTTTTCCCCAGCAGAGTCGCCACTGTGATGATGTGTATCCGATCGCGCCGATTTAAAATTTTGGTTCGCCCTACAAGACTTTTTTGTTTGCTTTTAAAAATACTTTATCGGACTTAAAAGAAAATCGTTTTCGGAGTCGCCACGCCGTTTTTTGTTTAAGGGTCAAAACTTTGAAAAATACCCAAAAATTAGAGAAAATGGGTTTGGAGGTCACGTTACACTCCGGAAAGAACATTGGTGTTCACCCGGAATGCCTCGTACGACGAGTCTTCCTCACTTGAAACCTTTTTGTGTGTGTGTGTGTGTATTTTAAAGGGACTTTTCTGAAAATAACTGAAATTGTAAGGGCTGAACTGAAAAATAGTTTGAAACAGGGATTAAACTGAAAATAACAGAAAAATGAAGGACTGTTTGCAGATGACAATGTCATCCGCGTGGACAAGACAGCAGTGCAATCTTATACGCGCGGATAGGGCTGCAGTCTCCATATTTTACAATTTCCAGTTTTGTCACTGTAATTTCCAGAAAGTTAACTGGATTTACAGGACTTAACTGAAATTGTAACTGAAAGGCAGAAAGTAAATGGGGATTTGAATTTTGGCATCCATGCTTGTCCTCTCTTTCCCTAGACTTTAATTAGTGGTCATAAGTGATGAATCCACTTAATCAAGTCATCCCGGGGGTACGTTGGGACTTTGTGAGCATTTCATTTGCTAGGGGAAAAGGGGAAATTTGACATGAAAGTAAATTGACAAGAGAGTTAGGTCAAGATGTATCAACTTTAGAGGAAGATCTCTAAGGTGGTCATAAGATGACCATCCTTGAGATCTATGCTCAAGTGTATCTCCTACATCTTGTGTGACCTATTTTGTAAGTCTAGATGATGTTCATCCATGGAAAGTGTTCCAAGGTGAGCATCTTAGACATGGAAAGGGGAATTTGCAAGGAATGTAAATAATGTGGATCATTTGAAATGGTCATCTATGGAGATTGACTCCAAGATAACCATATTTAGGTTAAGAAAACAAGTAAAACTAAAAATGTAAAGAGGCATGAAATTAGATAGTGTGAACCATTTAGAAGTGGTCATATGTGGGGATTGACTCCAAAATGACCATCTTCTAGGTCAAGCAAACAATTACCAAGAGATGTAAAAAGAAAGGAAGTGGGGAATGACATAAAATAAAATATGGATCACCTTAGAGGATCATCCATGGAAATGGATTTCATGAAAATTCTCTTGGATCCTTGGGACAAGAGGGGAAGGGGAGTTCAAACAAGAAGTAACAACAACCGCTTCACATCATTTATGTAGGAAGATGTATGTATAATTGAGTTTTGAGTAAGGAAGAATAAGGGTATTACCAATATTTCTTGAACTTGAGTGTAGGGTTTGAAGGTTTCAAAAGGTTAGAAGTGGTTTTGGGATGGATTAGAGGATGAATATGGTGTGAAATTTGAGTTTTGAAGGTGTAAATGGTCAGAGTGACAGTAGATTTTCGTATTTTTTTGGCCTTTTTTCTCTGTTTTAAACTGAGGGAGAAGGGGGATATTAATAGGTTGCCTGGGTGCTGATCTTATCCGCGTGGACAAGATTGTAGGTGCAATCTTATCCACGCGGATAACTCAAGCAGGCGTGCCTGAACAGTGCAGAAAAACAGTTTTGGCATTTTGTTCTTGGTCAATATTCCATTTTATTGGGAATGACAGACTTCCAGCGAGGTAATTGTTCATTTTTTTATTTCTAAGAGGTCCTTCCTCATTCAAATTGTCAAAATAATGTCTAAAATGCTCCTAAATGACTATAAATCATTAATTTAGGCTGACGAAACATTAACGACCCTGGGCACTTACACGAAACGGAGGGAGTATGTACTTTCTCTTATGTTAACTTGAATAATTTTGAGCAATAATTAGGTTATATTATTATTTTAATGAAAAAATTAAAACTTATTATCATTTTAAAAACTATCAATAATAAATTAAAAATTTTCATTTAAATAGTTAAAATTAATTTATTCAAGCGAATAATAATAAGTGGGACTGTAGGAGTGTATATGTAGAGATAACATGAAAAAGGAAAATGGTTGGTTGACGAAAAATTGACAAATTTTCTTTATGGTGTTGCTAACCACACATGCATGTCTAATGCTACCATCCTTTCTTTCCCCAAAACACTCAGTTTTCTCTCACAAGGACAGACAAGCTCAGACGCCCCCTTCCTTTACATGCATGCTTTATTGATTATGGAGCATATAGGGCTGGTCAACATTTCATTAAGGTGGTATGGTATCAGACTTTAACAACAGACTCTCTCAGTTTACTCTCCAATCAATACATTTTGTTCAAAAACTAATAAGACAAACATTGGATCCCAAATATTTTACATTTTCGTTTGCTACTCTCTCCTTTTGAAAATAGTCTACTACTAGTTTTTCCTTTTTTAAATGTTACAATAAATATCACATTTCATGTGAAAAAGCAATCCATCAAAAATAAAATTAAAAAAATGGAAGTTCTATAGTACTAATCTGGAGTTCTCATTTACAAAGTTGAAGTTTTTTTTTGTTTTGAGTTCCTAGCTTCGTCGGACTAATCTTGCAAGAACAATACTGATTATGATTTTAAGCTGTTAAAACGTAAAAAGCGTGTTTCGTAGAAATAGTATGACCCAACTTTTGCTAAAGTGATTCTTAGAAATTATTTGTGTTGTTTTTACAATAATAACCTCTATCTCTTTTATACATTTATTATATCGAGATACATATTATAAAGGTCATTTTTGGTATTTATCTTCAATAATCAGTTTTGAACATATACTATCCAAACATACTTATAAATTTTAGTATTTATTACAAATAATTGATTTTTATAAAATCACTTTTGAAAAATCACTTTCAAAAAATCAGAAAAGCAATGCCAAACTCACCCTAAATCTTGACAACTTTTATCTTTGTCAATTAATGGCATTTTTATATTTTCACTCGGCTCTTCAATTCTTGCCGTCTGATTAGCTAGCCAGAACGCGATCTGCCCTCTTCACTATTGTGTCTCTCTTTAAAATTATTTTGGGACGGGACGAAAGATGTAATTATTTAGAGCAAATATATTGTTAGTTGTGTACTCCATAGATTCCATTTATAGTGGTCACAATGGAGGCAACACGTACACAGATAAAAATTATAATTAAATATTATTATTTATATTTAATCTAATTATTTTAATTGTAATGAAATTCTAAAGCCAAAAACTTATAAAAAACGCGTTTTTTGTTAACTTAACAAAAAACGTGTTTTCTATCTAACGGACTCACCATCGTCGACCTCCATACGCAAAGAGACTTCACCATCGTCTTCTCCGGCAACCCGAGCTTCTCCAACCTAAGCTCTCCCTCACCGGCCAAACCTGCAATTAACACCTTCCTCACAACCACCATTAACCGGCGACCTCCAATCACCCAACCTGAACAACCGGCGACCTCACCCTTCTTCTCCGATCCCCAAACCAACCGGTGACCTTCAATTCCCTTCAATCACCAATTGCCGGATCCTAATCGCCTTCTTCCTCAGCAATCGCCGGCGACCACCATTCCATTCCTCTGTCAAAATCCAATTAACGATTAGAGAGAGAGATTGATTTGCGTTCAACACAATTGCAATTGCCGTCTTTCTCATTTGCGTTTAGAGAGAGAGAGAGATTAAATTGCGTTTAGTGAGAGAGAGTTCTGATTGTGCGTTTAGTGAGAGATTAATGCCAGTTTTTGTTTTTTTTTTGAGTGCCAGTTCATGTATAATCAAGTGTCCGTTGGTGTAAAATTGAGTGCCCGTTAGTGTATAATCAAGTGCCCGTTAGTGTATAATCAAGTGTCAGTCCATGTATTTTGGAGTGCCAGTTAGTGTATAATAGAGTGTCGGTAAGTGTGTGGCGAGTGTCAATGTATTTTTGAATGCCAGTTCTTGTAATTTTGAATGCCAGTCCATATTTTTTTGAATGCCAGTTCATGTTTTTTTGAATATCAGCAAAAATAATTATAAGTGTCTTTTGAGTGCCAGTATATGCATTTTTGAGTGCCAGTAAATGTGTTTTCAAATGCCAGTCCATGTATTTTTGAATGCCAGTGCTTATATTTTTGAAGAGATGCCAGTTTATGTATTTAAAAGTGCCCGTGTAAAAAGTGCCAGTTTCATGTTTATAAAATGCCAAGATGAAATCAACGGTCATTTTGTAATATTAACACTGGCATTTATCATGGTTGCCAGTAATTACAAAAATGCCACCGTTTATTTTGAACATGGTTGCCAGTAATTACAAAATTGCCACCGTTCATTTTGAAAACACGTTTTTCCTTATCTTAAGAAAAAACTAGTTTTTTATAAGAGCAACTCAATTCTAAATAATGTTGTTAGTATATTATTAAGTGATATTAATAATAATTACTCCCTCCATCCCATTTCAAAAGGCCAAAATGTCCCATTTTAGTGTCCCACTTGAAAAGGTACAAGCCAAAAATAGAAAATTTTTAATATTAGTTTATTCATGGATCAACTTATCATATTCACATCATCTATTCACTTACTATTTCATATCCCACTCTCTCTCTCTCTCCTATCTCACTTTTCCGCTATATGCACTCGCGGGCCTAATGCTATATGGCTTATCATTTTCTTTATTTTTTGTGCAAAACCCATTTTGGGCCTTTAATTTACTATTGGAACGGAGGGAGCATATTATAATAATCATTAAAATTACATTAGAGTTTGCTCAAAATTCACTTATAACTTTCATCAATGAGAGAAATATAAATGGAGTGAAAAGAGTAATAGAGATAATGGTAGGGTTGTGTGGGTGGGTGGGTGGGTGGGTGATTAAGAGTGGTATATCAGTCTATTTTTTCGAATGTAATGATTCTTTTATTAAGGTAATTGAAAGTTTAAAATTGAAAAAAAACATTATTAAGGTAAGAAAGAAACATTTAAAATTATTAAGATTAGTGCGGCTACAACCATACTCTCTCCTTCCCACTTAAAAATTAAAAAAATATTTAAAATTTATTTTATTCAAAATTTCAAAATCCCAATATAATTTTTTTTTATCATCAATTCTTTATTTGTAAGCCTAATAAATCATACTCTCAAAAATAGTTTACTAACTATTTCATATTCTCACTTTCTTTCTCTTACTAAACTGTGTATTCTGTATACTTTTAACACATTAAATTTTTCTTTATCACTAAATTCTTTTGTTTTATAAACTTTCGAGTGAGACGAAAGAAGTACAAATATGTCCATAAAGATAATAAGTGAGGTAATCACATATAATAGTACTCCTTTCATCCATAAATAAATATAGTTTAATTTAAAATAATTCTATGTAACAAAAAGTATATTTTTAAAAATAAAAATCTCCCCAAATTTCCGTTTAGCAATATTTATAATTATTCATTTCAGACATACAAAAATAAATATTATGAAAATTGACTAAATTTCTTACCGATTAACTATGAACAATATTAATTGGATACTACCTACATTCGAAATTAATGTCACATTTGACTTTTTTGTTCAAGTAAGTTGATATTTGACCAACATTTAATAATAAATAGATTCGTGAAAATAATAAAAAAAAAAAATTATGGATACTATTTCTTTTGTTGCAATAATAACTAATTTTTAAATAATATGAAAATGATTAAAGTTTTATAGGTTTTGGGTCAAAATTCAATTTTGTTGACCAATTAAGTCTACATTTATTTTGTAACGGGATAGTATCCAATTAGTATTGTTCATATAGTTAATCGTTAAGAAATTTAGTCAATTTTCGTAATATTTATTTTTTCATGTCTGAAATGAATAATGGACATGAAAGAAAGACTTAAATTACAAAAAAATAATTTATAATACACTATCTTTTGACAGATAAATCTTAGTTTGGAATTTATATGTCCATACTCATTACTAGTTCAGTAAAATAACAAGATAATTGTGGCAAATAGGTAAAAAAAATATTTCCGACTGTGACAAATTCATAATCACCATTTTGCCAATGGGCAACTCATGATAAATAAATACGGAGTAATATTTATTAGATTTTTCCATTTTCTCTTTTACTCGACCTAAATATTTATGGAAACATGTTTTTACTGGTTTAATCTGATCAATTGGAATTAAATATTTTATCTTACTTGGAATTTCGTATTTCACATGAAACAACAATATAAGTATTGTAAAAACAATTAACAAAACAAAGGAAGATAATAATACTAAGCTATAATTCCATTTAATATGTAGAAAATACATAGACCTAACAACCAACCGATCTAAGCTATCTTCCACATGGAACTATTTTATTTTCAGATTCATCAAAAGAAAAAGAAAAAAAACTTAGCCCTAAAAGTAGTCTTACCCTCAACCAATATACTCTTAACCTAAAATATTTTCCAAATTTAATCACCATCATCATACAATTATACTTTTCAGATTTAATCACCACCATCATACAATTGTATATATGATGGTGGTGATTAAATCTGAAAAGTATTTTAGGTTAAGAGTATGTTGGTTGAGGGTAAGACTACTTTTAGGGCTAAGTTTTTTTTCTTTTTCTTTTGATGAATCTGAAATTAAAATAGTTCCATGTGGAAGATTGCTTAGATCTGTTGGTTGTTAGGTCTATTGTATTTTCTACTTATTAAATGGAATTATAGCTTAGTATGATTAAATCAAAGTATTTTAGCTTAAGAGTATGTTGATTGAGGATAAGACTACTTTTTGGATTTGCAAATCCAAATCCAAGCCAGGGTCCTCTTCCTTTAATTTTCATCATTGTTGCCTTCCTCTTTCCCATTACCTTTCTTACCAATAGCTTCAACATCACCTTGCTTTCTTCTCCATTAGTTTTCTCCCCATCTTCATCGATCTTGCCAACAAATTGTGCAAAAGGCTTCCTCTTTAAGAGTTTCCAGAACACGATCCAAACCCTTTTCGAGTCGCGCGATGTCTGCCCTTGTGTCTTCAAATTCATGCTTCATTCTCCGTTCCATCTCCAAAATCCTCGTCTCCAGGGAAACTTTGGGCCGACCCTCGAACATGCACATCAGGTCGTCCAAAGTTTCGGGAGGGCCCTCTTCATTCAGCTTCGTAAAGAACTGAAAGGCGTTGCTGGCGTCTTTATAGAGTGCTACCATTATATATGGCTCTTCTTCCCATTTTCCGACTTAAACCCCAAATTCTCCGTTTCACCTCCTCTAATCCGGCCATCACTTTTCGGCCAAAACTCCTAAAAGCTCTTCTGAGCCTAAAATTGCTCAAACTTCTTCCGAAGAACCCCAGAATATGCTCAATATTGGAAAAAAAAAAAAACTCTTAAGATGTTAAACTAGTTAATTCTAATCAATGAATCAAAAAATCCATAGAATTAACTAAGTTAGAGCTTTTCTCAAGTGCATTCGGATATTTAATAGTATACTATGAATTTCTCAAGTGCATTCGGATATTTAATAGTATACTATGAATGAAAAACTCTAAGAATGTTAAATAGGTCAATTCTTAACAATAAATTATTGATTAAAGAATTAACTAACTTAACAAATTCAAAGCTTCTCACAAGTGAATTAAACTTTGTTAAATTTGAATGTATAATAGAAGAAGAAAAAAAGTGTGAGAGAGGAAAAAAGAGAGTAAGAAGAAAGGTGAGGTAAGAGAAGTGTGAAAAATCCCAACTTCTATTCCCACACCTCTCTTATATAGTGCTCTCAACAAATTTGAGTTGTGAGGATAAAGACAAAATGAGAAGTCTTTCTCTCTATTTATATTATGAGTGTAACTTGTGAATGCTTTTATCCATTGGTTTAAAGAGTATGTATAACATCTAATTAATGACAAAACACTGATGAGACTATGAAGAAAAAAGGCAGAAGTGACTATGGATGCAGAAAAGCTAATGTTCCTTTGAGTCTCTTCTTCATGCATGCAGTCTAGACCTTTGTTTGATAGGTTCACTATTGGTGTGTGGCCCACATCAATTGTTTTCAAACCTTCCCAAACTAATCTTTCAAACTTTTACTAGTAATATTGCATTTGGATTAGCTAGTAATAGTATAATACTTCCTCCGTCTCATTTGAAATTTTACCTTTTATTCAAATGAGTGTCTCATTAAAAGCTTTATTTTTTCTAAAATGGTAAAAAATGTAGGTTTCACTTGTCAATTCCACTCACTTCTTCCTCTCACATACTCCCTCCGTCCCGTATAAGAATGCACTCTTGCCATTTTGGGCGTCCGACATAAGAATGCACTTTCCTAAAATGACAAAGAATCTTTACTATTTCTCCCACCCATTCTTTCTCTTACTTTACTTTTACACTCACAACACCAATCAACTTACTATTTCCTACCCCAATTTCTCTCTCCTATTTCACTTTTCATACTCACAACACTTACACCACTTACATTTTTCCATAATTACCGTGTAAAATGAAAGAGTGCATTTTTATGCGGGAATGAGGGAGTATTTAAATTGTGGACCCTACTTATCATACCCATTTATTTTTCCTCCTCACATATTTAAATTAAGGTTTCACTCGTCATATTCACTCACTTGTTTTCTTTCACAATCCTTCTCCCACAGATCATTTTTCTTAATTTGTGTGCCCTCATCAAAATGATAAAGCTTTAAATGGGACAGGGGAGTACTACTTATTGTGAGTCAAAAGTTTTGTCATAAAATAACAACTTGTTTACGTTACACTTTAGTTATTGTATTAGCTAGGTTAGGATATCTCATATTCTCATGAATCTCATTTCACATTTGTTTTTCAATTGTGAAATACACTTATCAAACGTTTATAACTGTGAAATTTATTTCACATTTGTTTAAATAGTATTTTGTGCTTGATTTTTTTTTTTTTTGGTAAAACAACTGAAAAATGCAATTCACAGTTCTTTAAGAGTATTTTGTGTTTGATTTTTGATTGAACAACTGGAAAATGCATTTCACAGTTGTTTACGGGCATTTTGCAAAAAAATTATAGTTTTTGTAATATTGAGTAGTTTTTTTTTTTGTTTTTTTTTTTTGAGCGAAAGACAAATTTCATTTCATTCACATTTAAAAAAGAGATGACACTTCACAAATGTCAAAGGCTCATCCCGAAAATAAACAGTAGATACATTTCGTAAACTACAACAAAGATATGACCAGTCTAAATCTTGAGACCCTCGAAAACCATTCCAAGAAGAACTTGGAGACTGCCTCAAACCGGCATTTAAGAAAATCTTCATCTCATAAAATTTTGCGTTAAACACTTGATGTACAGAATCAGGGTTGACAGAAAAACATCCACCATAAATCTCAAGATCCACCACCCATCCTTGTGCAGTAAGATCCATGGTATCCACTTTGATGCGAGAAAATGCGAAATTCGTCGAAAATACAATAAAAAAACAACAAACAAAATAACACACAAACATGACTCTCACATAGGAGGAACAAAGGCTATCACAGAGGAGAGAAACAAAGGCTCTCACTTATAGGAGAGAGATTTATTATACGATAAAATAAAAGGAAAAGAAAAAATCAACAACACAATTGTTTATAATCTCAATAAATTGAGATTACAACAATTGTGTTGTTGTAAGCAAAAATTACAACAATGCGAACTAACAATGAGGAAATCGAAGATTGAAAAGAAAGGACTTGCCGGAATTGTTAAACGGAATTTGAGAGAGAGAGAAGTTGGTAACCGGCTAACTGCCGCAAAGCACTTGGAAGAAGAGGTTTTAAGATGATTTTTTTTTGTTAGTTTTCAACTTGTGTGTTTTAGTTTTTGCAATATGCATCTTTCAAAAGAAATTTTTTGTAACCGTCTCTTAGTTCAATTAAGCCGCCCTTATTTTTCTTTGCTCTAGTCCAGTTGCTTTGGTTTAATGAAGAAAAAATTTAATAAAGAAATTATCAATTTACTTATATTAAATATCTTTCTTGCCTACATTATTTCGCATGATAAAACATTCAATAAGTGTAATAAATGCACATCGGGATTTGGTCTGCTGGCTTTAGTTCATGACTTTCAATCTGGAGGTAGCTTCTGTGCGTGCATGTGTGTGTGTGTGAGTAGTGGAAAAAAAAAATAAGTGTAATAAATTTCAATGTAAGGGTAAAAGCATAATTTCAATACTTTTAAATTAAAAATCGATAATTATTATAAGCCAATTTTTTTTTTTCATAAATAACAATTGTAGTATTTTGGAACAAATAGACTACTACTAATTTGATGATATCAATAGGCCCGACTGATCAATCTCTTTTTCTAATTTATATATAAAATTAATTTTAAGAAAGTACTATGTAACATTATATTACACTTTCGAACTACTAGATCCGTCTCAAAATAAATAACAACTTTAAAAAAAAAAAAAAAAATTGATCGAAATGAATGATCTTTTTACAAAAAATTGTCCCTATTACAAAAATTGTCACTGAATATATTTTTACAAAAGAAAATTAATTGTACGGTGTATAATTGTGGAACAGAATATTTAAAAGTATATAAATAATGGAGATTTTAATCAATAATAGGTAATAAAACTTACAAAATGATGACTGAACGGAATAAAAATGACGGACTAGGCCGAACGAGCAAGCCAGTTTCCTACTTATTATTGTCACCACATTTTCAGCAGGCTAGGTCCAATTATTGCCAAGCCCATAACCCATCAGCATGATCAGTCGACCTAGCTCACTGTCCGACCTACGTGGTCCCGACCTAGCTATCGTCCGACATACGATCCAGATCTCAGTTCGGGCATGATCCGATCCTATCCATCAGTCAGGTCGACCTATACCCAACAGGCGATCTCGACCTACGATGCTATGTCGACCTACAGATTCCAGGCGTGAATTCAATTCTTTCCATAACGGACCCCCTACAAATCAGGAGTTATTTATGGACAAGATTTCTTATCTGATCCACGATTCTAGGGATTTAGCACAATCCTATTACAAATATATCTCTCATCTACAACTATAAATACATGACAATATCAACCGTTCCAAGGTAATTGCTATTTGTTATTCTGAATACATATGTTCATTATAATAGTTAGCTCTCATATACACCGTACTTACTCTCACGCCCGAGGATCTTCGCTGGAGACCATTCCGGCTAGTCGTGGGTTTTGTTTTCAGGTCAAACGCCAGGAGATTGATCTTGCAGTTGGATGGAGATTGATTACAACACGATTCTTGCAATATCAGTTTGGTTCCATTGCCGGGAATCGTTCTTTTTTACCTCGAAATTTCTTACAACCCATCATCATGGTGACTTCTGATGGTCATGTTTCAGAAGCCTCGGACGAGCATAATGAAGGTAACACCGGTGCTAATACGAATGCTGGAAACCGCAATGTTAACATGCCTCCTCCTCCTCCGCCTCGTCAGCACGGGAGGACGACGCGTTCGAACAGCGTAGCTGATGGCAGAGGCTTGCCAGATGGCAGATGGGAGAAAAGGCCTATGGCCGAGCAAGGAGCACAGCCCCCTCCAAAGCGACAGCAAGCAGGGAGAATGGCTGCAGGCGACAGACCAGGTCCCTCAACCAATCCCCTTAGTAGGAAGGAGATGCTAGTAGAGCGGGCTAGAATTTTGGCAGAACTACTAGAGATGGAGGGAGAGCCCGAGGAGAATGACAGAAGGTCAGAGAGGGCAGCCCCATCTCAGATATCTCACAGGTAGCTTGACGGAAGTGCTAGGCAAAGTGGGAGTGCCAGGCAGAATGGCGAGCGACAGATCGTACCTCATATTCGCACCCACATACCAGTCCCATTTGACGACCTACGTAGTCACCTCAATAATAATAGGGAGCAGGAGGCTGAGTCCGAGTTGAGGCGACAAAGGGATGCTGAAAGAAATAGGCATAGGTCGCCTGCTAGAATAGAGAGATCACAGTCCCATCGCGAGATGAATGGGCACAGGTCACCTGTGAGGTCATCTAGGTCGCAATCTCATCGAGATAGGAATGGGCGCAGGTCGCCAGTCAGGGAAGAAAGGCCCAGCTTGCCAGTAAACTCAGTAAGGTCGCCTTCTCATAGAAGTCAACGAGGTAGAGAAGTGACTCCTCCTAGGAGTGAAAGGCATAGGGCCAACTCAAGAAGAGAACCTCGCCATGCCGACCGACAGAGATCCAACGATGTCTCCCATGTAAGGGACGACAATCCAGATGCTAGGGAATGGTTGCAGTAGAAGAAGAGGCTAGAACAATGGGAGGCCGACAAGTAGGAGGATACTAGAAAGGGCGAACGAAACGACTTTACTCTTCGCCCCTTGTCCAAAGAATTGCTCGATCAACGACCTCCTAAAGGCTTCAAATTGCCTGCTCTTGAAAAATATTCGGATGCGACCAATGCCCAGAGCCATATACAACATCTGGAGGCTACCATGTGTTTCGTCTCCACCGAAGATGATATGATGTGCAAGGCACTTACCAGCACCCTCACAGGGGCAACACTGACCTGGTTTCGTGGTTTGGCACCAGGTTGTATTACGACATGGCATTACATGAGAAAGAAGTTCCTAGATCGCTTCTCGACAGCTGGAGCCCGAAAGTTGACAGTCACCTACATGAATAATTTGGCTCAAGGAAAGAATGAGAGCTCGATGAGCTATTATACCAAGTTCAAGGAGATGGTTGACTAAATTGAAGAGGACCTGACAGACAGGGAGGTGATAAATTGTTTCAGAAACGGGGTGACCTCTGGAGACTTAGACTACGAGCTACAAGTCTGGAGCGTGACGACCCGACAAGAACTGTTTGAAAGGGCCTACAATGTGGCCATAGCTGAAGAGAGGAAAGAAAAGAAGAACAGAAAGGGTCCTAAGTCTGAAGTCGTAGATACTGATAAGAAGGACCAAACAAAGAACAGTGGTAATAACAAGAACGGGAAAAACAGAACTAGGGCGACTGAGAGAGTGCCCGAGACTTTTACCCCGTTGACAGTAAGTCGCACTGAAATTATGAATACGGTCGAGCTAGGCCCACCTGCCCCAATAAACCCAGGAAACAAGTTCAGAAGGGATACCAGCAAATACTGTGATTATCACAAGGATACGAGTCACACTACAGAGGACTGGATGAGTCTGAAACGTATCATCCAGAAGTGGGTCGACAATGGGAGGCTCGACAGGTATGTAAAAGGAGCTCAGCCAGGCGGAGGTGAACAAGCAACTAGAGGTACGAAAGAGCCAAGGCAACCTCGACTGAATTTGGGAGTGGTTACTGAGCAAGCTAGCAACACTACTCTGAAGCACAAGATTTTCCAGCTCAATAAAGCCCCTCATCTCCCACCGAGAAGCTACATCAGATATGAGGTTATCAGTTTCTATCCCGATGAGCTACCGACAAACATGGAGGCCAGAGAGAAAGTTCTCATTATCCCAGGATTAATTGATGGGTGTATGACGAGCAGACTCTTGGTAGACATGGGGGCCTGCAAGTATTCTCTTCTACAAAACATTCAAAGAAATGGGACTTACAAAGGAGCAATTGACGCCCTATGATTGAAATTACCCAGGATTTTCGCGCGGACGCGGAAACGCGATTGTCTTTCACGGAGGGTTGGTGTCTGAGACCTCTCTTTCGGGAAGGAGAGGAGTCGCCACGCAGTTTTTGTATTTTGAGCCCAAACGTTGAGAAACGGCTATTGTTTGAAAAAGGTGTCGTTTTTATTGGTAGCAAAAACTTAGGAAAAGGATTTTTTGAAAACGGGGAGTCATTTTTATTGGCAGCAAAAACGAGTAAAAAGCTTTTTAGTACCAGAGATTGTTAGGTTCGGAGGTCACATTACGTTTCGGGAAGAGAATGTTGAGATCACCCGAAACGCCTCGTATGATGAGTTTTTCTACCTTTCTCGAAATCGTGTGCGTTTGTGTGTGTGTGTTTGCATTTTTAAATGGGGGGCTTGAATGACAAGCTTAATCTTGGTTTGAATGTCAAACGTTGATTAGGTGATTCCTTTTTTAAAAGGCGAGCGTTTGAATGACAAACGTCGGTTTTGAAGTTTTTAGGAAAAGTGACGCGAATGCTGATTTTAACCGTTTATCTTAAGTGTCAAATGTTGACTTTTAATAAAGGAGCATTTGAATGTCAAACGTCGGATTTAGAGTTTGAAGATGAGCGTTTGGATGCCAAACGTCATTTCGCGCATTTTGAAAGAGAGTTCGAATGTCGAACTCCGGTTTTGAACCGGGCGTGTCATTGTTAACGATTTTACGGGAAAAACGTATTAAATGGTTTTGAATGTCAAAAGTTGACTTTTAAGTTTGAAGATGAGCGTTTGGATGCCAAACGTCAGTTCGTGCATTTTGAAAGAGAGTTCGAATGTCGAACTCCGGTTTTGAACCGGGCATTACATTGTTAACGATTTTACGGAAAAAACGTATTAAATGATATGCGATCAACGAATCGGGTTGCGACTCGAACTTTGAAAAGTAAATACTATCATGATCCAAACGGGTCGGACTTTGTAAATAATAGTATTTAAATGCGGTATCGACGGATCAAACGGTTCGGAATTTGTAAAGTACGATCGACGAGCCAAACAGCTCGGAATTGTAAAGTACGATCGACGAGCCAAACGGCTCGGAGTTGTAAATTTGCGTGAAAGTAAATGAAGTTCGACAGATCAAACGGTCCGAAATTGTAAATGACAAATTTAAATGACGATCGACGGATCAAACGATCTGGAATTGGTAAATGACATAAAAGTAAACGGAACGGGGTCGGAACGCCGTTTTAACCCGAGATTACTTCTCTTACGGGAAGAGAAGAGGATCTAGGGGCTAAAACGTATTGGACCCCGTTAGACGAAGGCTTCTACATTTCAACAACGTCGTCCGAAACGGTTGTAGCGACTGGAGCGTAAACCGAGACGGAACGAGAGTTTTAGAGAGAGAGGGAGCTACCTATGGCTAGGGTTGACTCCTTTGGCTCGGTGGGCGTATACGGGATACGAAAGTGTGTTTGGAACGGTGTTTTGAAGTGGCGAGGGTTGTATTTGATCAAAATACGAAGTTTTCATGCAAAACGAGGTAAAACCGGGGCTCGGGAGGAGGGAGACCAGTTTAGGCCGTGGGGTATTTGGTGAAAGGGAGTGATTTTTGTTGTTACAAATGGCTTTGACAGCCTCTGTATTTATAGGTGTAATTTCAGGATCAGTCCGAACGAACTGAGGGTGAAATCCAGGGGGTTTTGTGAAACTTTGGAAATTGGAGGGACTTGCTGGCAATTCCAAATTTCCTGCAAATGAGTCCGGCAAGACTGAGACTGCATAACAGGGGTATTTTTGTCTTTTCACTCTGAATTTGATTGAAAGGTGATGGGGGAGCTGTGGCATGTGAGCCACGTGTCCCTGTGACTCACAGGCCATGGATCCTCTTGCCGTTATTTCCCGGTTTTATCCGTTTTTAAAATAACAGTCCAGAAAATGTCCGAAATGCCCCCGGAAAGTGCCGAAAAGTGCGTTTTTCAGGGAAAGCCTTACTTTTACGTGCAACGACGTGTGTTGAGTACGCTTTGACGTCGGGATGCACGGGGCAGTCCCGGGACGTCTCGTTGATTTGGCAACGGGGAGCTTAACGGGTTCCGGTTAGCCTGGAGCGGGCCAGTTAACGAATTTCGGTTAACTTTCTAATGGATTTTGACGATCCGGATTTGGGTACTTACAATGATGCTCGACTTGAAGGCTTCATCAACCATAGGGTGGACGCTAGAGGGCAGATCGAGCTGGACGTCGACTTAGGCCAGCATCCATTCAGGGTCACGACCAAGGTAACATTTATTGTTATTGATGTAAATAGTGATTATGCTTCTATTTTGGGTATCCCTGGCCAGGTCACACTTGGAATGGTGGCCTCTATTCGCCATCAACGAGTTAAGTTCCCGACGTTAGCTGGAATTGGCTGCGTGCAAAGTACAGCTCGAGCTTACCTTGATCACGTCCTACGAACAAGGAAGAAGAGGGAGCTAGAGGTTGATACTCCTGAGGGATACTTGAAACTGTCGAAATCTGTCACCACAACTTCACGACTATCTACGATCACCTGCATGGATGAGGCGACCTATCACTCACATGACTATGTCATGACTGAGCCGACACGTCCCTCCCAAGATACTATGGTTGATCACTACAAGAAAAATGATATTTTGTGATGGATTTTTGCAACGGATGTCGCGTCTATCGCAATAGAACCCCTATATGCGATGAAAAGCAGTCGCAAAATATGTAATTTCCTTGGATGAACATCATCTAGACACACAAAATGGGTCACACAAGATGTAGGAGATACACTTGAGTATAGATCTCAAGGATGGTCATCTTATGACCACCTTAGAGATCTTCCTTTAAAGGTTGATACATCTTGACCCAACCTTTGTCAAAATTAATTTTATGTCAAATCCCCCAATCCCAAGCAAATGAAATGCTCACAAAGTCCCAACGTACCCCCGGGATGACTTGACTAAGTGGATTTCATCACTTATGACCACTAATCAAAGTATAGGGAAAGAGAGGACAAGCGTGGATGCCAAAAAACCAAATCCCCTTTCATTTTCTGTCTTTCAGTTACAATTCCAGTTAAGTCCTGTAAATCCAGTTAACTTTCTGGAAATTACAGTGACTAAACTGGAAACTGTAAAATATTAACAATGCATGTTAGCCCGCGCAGACAAGATTGCACTGCAGTCTTGTCCACGCGGATAATCCTGTCATCTGCAAACAGTCCCTCAAATTTTCTATTTTTTCAGTCCAGTCACTGTTTTCAAAATGTTTTCCAGTTCAGTCCCTAAAATTCCAATTATTTTCAGAAAACCCCCTTTAAAATGCACACACACAACAAAAGTTCTCAAGTAAGGAAGACTCGTCGTACGAGGCATTCCGGGTGAACACTAACGTTCTTCCCGGAGTGTAACGTGACCTCCGAACTCATTTTCTCTAATCTTGGGTATTTTTCAAAGTTTTGGCCCTTAAACTAAAAACGGCATGGCGAATCCAAAATGATTTTTTCCAAAACAAATTTCCCAAAACGAAAAATGGAAAAAACGCGCGGATGCACGATCATCACACTGGGCAGGTAGTGGAAGCTAACCTCCTTGAACTGGGCTGCGAGGTCTTCCATATAGGCGTGATACTTTTGCAGACCCGAATCAATTGTTTTTCACTTGTTGGACACTTGGTTGATGATAAGAGCAGAGTCACCGTATACTTCCAACTCCTTGATGTTCCTTTCCAAGGCTGCCTCCAATCCGGCTATGCAAGCTTCATACTCGGCGGCATTGTTAGTGACCTCGAAGTTGAGCTTTATGGCTATGGGAGTATGTTCGTCAGTGGGGTCAACTAGGAGCATTCCTATTCCATTTCCCCGTTTGTTAGCTGCCCCGTCAAAGTAGAGTTGCCAGCGATTTTCTCCTTCTAGAGCGAAAATTCCTTCATCAGGAAATTGAGGTTCAGGTCCTTAGCATCCATCACTTGGAAAGTCAGCTAGTTGGTCTGCCATCACCCGCCCTTTCACGGACTTTCTCGTCACATAAATGATATCGTACTCGGCCAGAAAGAATGACCACTTTGCCAATCTCATAGAGAGGGAGGGCTTGTCGAACAGGTATTTGATGGGATCCAATTTTGAGACCAAATGCACTGAGTGAGACTGCATGTAGTGCTTCAACTTTCCCACTACCCATACCAGGCCTGCGCAGGTCTTCTCGCAAACTGAGTAGTTGAGTTCACTGCCCTGTAGCTTCCTGCTCACAAAATAGATGGCGCTTTCGAATTTGGAGTCCTTCTTCTCCTGTGCCAGCATAGCCCCAATTGCGGTGTCTGTGATAGTCAGGTACAGCAGTAGTGGCTTTTTTCGATGAGGGGGGCAAAGGATCGGAGGATTCATAAGGTATGCCTTGATCTTTTCAAAAGAAAACTGGCATTCTGGGTTCCATTCAGTGTATGTGCTCTTCTTCATCAACTTAAATATAGGCTCGCAGATGGAGGTCAGCTGATTCACGAAACATCTTATGTACTGCAGCCTTCCCATGAAAGATTTAACTTCTGTCAGTGTTCAAGGTGGTTTCATCTCGACTATGGCTTTGATCTTCTGCGGGTCCACTTCAATCCCCCGTTCAATCACCATGTACCCCAATACTTTACCTCGCTTGACGCCGAAGGAGCACTTAGCTAGATTCAGCCTCATGGAATGTTCCCTGAGGCGGTCGAAGAATTTTCTCAAATCGACGAAGTGCTGGCCATCGGATCCTTTGGAGTGGACTATCATGTCATCCACGTAGACCTCTATTTCTTTATGAATCATGTCGTGGAACAGGGCTGTGGCAGCCCTCTGGTAGGTAGCCCCAGCGTTCTTTAGACTGAATGGCATGACTGTATAGCAATATGTTCCCCACGGGGTAGTGAAAGCTGTCTTAGCCTGGTCCTCTTCGGCCATCTTGATCTGGTTGTAACCGGCAAAACCGTCAATGAAAGACTTGACCTCGTAATTGGTCGTGGTATCTACCAGCATATCAATGTTGGGTAGGGGGAAGTCAACTTTTGGGCTGACTTTGTTAAGATCTCTGAAATCTACGCAGCATCGGACTTTTCCATTAGCCTTGGTGACTGTTACGATGTTGGAGAGCCAGGTGGGGTACTCAATGACCCGGATGAATCCTGCTTTGAGCATCTTCTCAATTTCTTCCTTTACTTGTAACGACCACTCGGGTTTGATCTTTCTCAGCTTCTATTTGACTGGCTTGACTTCTGGATCTAACGGTATTCGGTGCTCCACTATGGAGGGATCGAGACCGGGCATATCCTTGTAAGACCATGCAAACACATCCACAAATTTCCTGAGTAGTTCCGCCAGAGTTGCTTGTTCGGGCCCATCGAAGAAACTGCCAATCTGCGTCTCTTTAGGCTCTTTTGTAGTTCCCAAATTCACACGAGTCAAAACCTCCTCGGCAGCTTGGGCTCGATTTTTCTCTTTCTCAACAACCTGCTTAAAGATTTCTTTAATGTATTGTTCGTTTAGTGTGTTTGCATCTTTATCTAGTGAGTCATTATTAACCGGTTTTAAGTTATTAGTTAATTTATCATTAGTTAAAGTGGCAATCAGGGGATACTCGGAAAGGTCGACAATTTCATTCAGAGTAAAAGGAAGTACAGCATTGGCTACAACTTCATAGTCTTCCGGCGTAAGGCCATCAGACGACTCTAGGGACTCGAATTCAATGACAAGAGTCTCGGAGGACTTGAAGTAGGTGGACAAAAGGGGACGGGGAACCAATCCAAGCTTCGTGACCATTTCTTCTCTGCTCGCAAACGGACCAGAGAGAGTTTCCCAATTCTTCAAGGGCATGGTAGACTGTATGATCATGGCTCGGGGATCTAGCGGCTTCTGTCCTCCTACTTCAATTACTGTGATCATTTATTTCACTGAACCCCAGTCGATCAGGTCTGGAATGTGCACTTCTTCCCCAAACATCAGCTGCATGACGGGACCATCCCATTCATCTAGAGAGAATTTCAGAGTCTTGGCCTTTGGCATGACCAGTTCAAACTCAGCTGTTGTGGCCTTCTCTACAATCGGAATGACTTCGTTGAGCTTCTCAAACTGCTTTACCAGCTCTGGTACCCCTTTGAAAGTGTACTTGCTCTTCATGGTGGTAGTAGCCCCAGGTATCTTGGGTAGGTCGAGAAACATTCTTCGAACAGGGTTGGCTCTGGTTCCCCTGAACTTACTGAGGTTCTTCTGTAGCTTCAGCCAGCCTTCTATAGGAGTGGGCTCTTTGACTGTGGCATCATCCAGCTGTGGAGCGCCTTTCACGAAGTAGTTAGTCATGTCAAGACTGAAAGAGGGAGATTTGGGGCCGTTGGAAGGGACCTTCCCTGCAGCAGCTTCCTTTCTTTTCTGAGCAATTTCTTTCTCTTTTGCAATCCCCTCTGAAGTTGGCTCATATCCCAGGTCATGGCGAGTTTTCTCTTCCTTCACCTCGATGACCTTGTGAGTCCCCTGTAGGCATTTCCCGAGACCCAGACCAGGCAGGTAATTCATCTTTCTCATCATCCTCATAACAGGAGGGATCTTGTCCCGGGTGAAAGTCAGATACACGTTGCAAACTTGGACTTTAGGAGACTCCACTGTGTAGCCAGTCAGCATGAGACCATCCTGTTGGGTTTTACGGGTCCATGCGCAGCGGAATTAAGCATTAAAAACATAAAACCCAAGAAGCCCTAGGATCCGTTCTATACAATTAATTTGAATACCTATGAGATAGAATTAAACCAACCTTGAAACGCTTTCCGGTCTTGAGCTATCGAACGATTTGATTATGTGATATCGAATCACAAACTTCGTTCTTCAACTTGCTTGAACTCTAGGCCTTGATCGATGAACGAGCGAAGACCCTCTTTCGGTATCCACACCTTTGAATGAATTCAAGAACAACTTCTTGATGATTGCTAGATCTAAAACCTTGAAGAATATTGAGAGAATTTGATTGTGAATTTTGCTTTAAAATTTCGGCTAAGCATTTAGGTCTGACAGAACCCTTGTATTTATACTACAATAGTGTAAATACCTCTTCTAATCGAATTAGGAGAGACAGGCTATCAAAAACGCGTATTGGCCTATTATGTCGCGCGGTATATCAAGCCATTGGCTTGATATGTCGCGTGACATAAGTAGCCGCTTCGAGCCTCTCAATCATTCTTCCTCCGGTTTAACCAATTCATTCTAGTTGTGTGTGACCCAATAGGATTACATTATGTTGGCAATGAGTTCGATCATATCGAACCTCAAAAGACATAAGCGGACTCTAGCAAGCCATTATGTCTACCCAAATAATGCAACGTAAGAGTTCACGTTTCCAATGGTGTACTTCCATTTATCCCTTTGTCTCACGATGTTATATTTGAACACAAGTCATGGTCCTTGTCAACTTGTTATTGTTCAATGCTTTCTCGATTCTTGAGTATAATGATAATTCCAATCATATTGGGGTACGGCCATACACTTTCATCATTATCACTCATCGAGGGGCCCAAGCATAACATCTCTCTTAGAGGGACAAATTCCTTCTTGACTTATCATCCTTCTCATCATGAATCCGATCATGCCAATGGTAGCCTTTATAGATATCGTGTTAAGATATCGTTTGACTAAAATCAAACATGACTTTCATCATATGCAAGGTTATGATAGTCTTAGGTCTAGGAAATAAATGAAGTAACCGTATGAGATTTAAGTATGACATTTGACCATGACATAAATCTCATGCGGGTCATGTCCAGTCACTTGTTCTCTAACAAGTACCCATAATTTCAATGTGCATCTCTTATGCATATAATCATCACATGATTATCCATTGACAATTATACTAATTTATTCTCTTAATAATTAGGGACAAAGATTATTATAAACAAATATACAAAACATATAATAATCAAATAATAAACATCTCATATAATAATAAATAATGTCAACACATAAGTCTATCAATCATAGGCCTAGGGCATAACACCAACAGTCTCCCACTTGCACTAGGCCCAATCTACCATGTATCGAATACCCATGGACCTAACATGACCATCATGTTTAGCTTGCGAGAGAGCCTTAGTTAGTGGGTCCGCCACGTTGTCATCGATGTCTACTCTGCATATCTTAACGTCTTCCCTTTCACATATCTCACGGATAATGTGGAAACGTCGAAGTATGTGTTTGGATCTCTGGTGTGATCTTGGTTCCTTTGCTTGTGCAATGGCACCATTGTTATCACAGTAAAGTTCAATAGGGTCTTTGATGCTTGGAACGACTTCCAAATCACTAATGAACTTCTTGATCCAAAGCTGCTTCCTTAGGCTGCATCGGATGCCGCTATGTACTCGGCTTCGGTTGTAGAATCAGCGACGGTACTTTGCTTGGAACTTTTCCAACTCACGGTGCCTCCATTAGCGTAAACAAAAATCAGATTTGCGATACGAAATCATCTTTGTCGGTTTGGAAGCTAGCATACGTGTAGCCTTTTACTACAAGATCTTCTTCCATTCCTCCAAAGACCAAGAATACATCCTTAGTTCTTCGTAAGTACTTAAGGATATTCTTGACTGCTATCCAATGTGGTTCGCCGGGATCCGATTGGTACCTACTCGTCATGCTTAGAGCACACGAGATATCGGGTCTAGTACATAACATAGCATACATGATAGACCCAATTGCCGAAGCATATGGAATACCATTCATTCTCTTTCGCTCATCATTAGTCTTAGGACTTTGATTCTTGCTAAGAGATATACCATGCAACATTGGCAAGTTTCCTCTTTTAGAATTTTCCATTTGGAATCTTCTAAGGATTTTGTCAATGTAAGTATTTTGACTTAAACCAATCATCCTCTTGGATCTATCTCTATAGATCTTGATACCAAGGATATATGCGGCTTCGCCCATATCTTTCATTGAAAAACACTTTCCTAACCAAGACTTGACGGTCTCTAGTGCAGGAATGTCATTTCCAATGAGTAAGATATCGTCGACATACAACACTAAAAATAGTGCTACGCTCCCACTAATTTTCTTGTATACACAAGGTTCATCTTCGTTCTTGATAAAGCCAAATTCCTTGATTGCTTCATCAAACGTAGATTCCAACTCCTTGAAGCTTGCTTCAATCCATAAATGGATTACGCAACTTACACACCTTGTTAGAATTTTACGGGTGACAAAACCTTCGGGTTGTATCATGTATACATCCTCAAGTAACTTCCCATTAAGAAAAGCTGTTTTGACATCCATTTGCCATATCTCATAGTCATAATATGCGGCTATGGCAAGTAAATTTCTAATAGACTTAAGCATAGCTACAGGCGAAAAGGTTTCATCATAGTCAATGCCATGAGTTTGCCTATATCCCTTAGCTACTAGCCTAGCCTTATAGGTGTGCACCTTCCCATCCATGTCGGTCTTCTTCTTGAAAACCCATTTGCACCCTATGGTTTTTACACCTTCGGGTGGATCAATCAAGTTCCAAACTTGATTATCAGCCATGGATTGTAATTCGGACTTCATGGCTTCTTGCCATTTTTCCGAATCCCGGAGCGGACATCGCTTCTTGATAGCAAGTGGGTTCATCATTTTCGATTAACTCCACTTCATCACTTTCCGTAGCGAGAAATCCATTATCTCTCGGGTTCGGATCGTGATCTACCACTTCGGCGAGGAACTTGTGCATCTTGAACCGATTCCACAACGGTTTGTGAACTTGTTTCAGTTTCTACCATTGGTTCAATGTTGTTTTCGGGTTCTCGAACTTCTTCGAGATCTATTTTACTCCCATTGGTTCCTTTGCGAAGAAACTCCTTTTCTAAGAAAGTACCATTTCGAGCAACAAACACTTTGTTCTCGTTTCGGTTGTAGAAATAGTATCCTTTGGTTTCCTTAGGATATCCCACAAAAACACATTTATCGGATTTAGGTGCTAGCTTGTCGAAGTTAACTTCTTGACATATGCATCACAACCCCAAATCTTCATGAAAGACAAACTAGGTTTTCTTCCATGCCACATCTCATATGGGGTCTTTTGAACCGATTTGGTAGGAACTCTATTTATAGTGAAAGCGGCGGTTTCTAGTGCATGTCCCCAAAAGGATAAAGGAAGCTCAACTTGACTCATCATAGAACGAACCATGTCCAACAAAGTTCTATTCCTCCTTTCAGACACACCATTCCATTGTGGTGTTAGGGTGGAGAGAGTTAAAAGCGATTCCACAACTCTTAAGATATTGTCAAATTCTTGGCTCAAATATTCACCACCTCGATCGGATCGAAGTACCTTAATAGTTTTGCCAAGTTGATTTTGCACCTCATTTTGAAATATTCGAAATATCTCAAACGATTCACTCTTATGTTTCATTAGATAAACATATCCAAATCTACTATAATCATCGGTGAATGTTATGAAGTACCGAAATCCTCCCTAGCATCGCTACTCATAGGCCCACATACATCGGTATGTATGAGTCCTAATAAGTCGCCCGCCCTTTCACCGGTTTTGGTAAATGGGTCCTTGGTCATCTTGCCAAGTAAACAAGATTCGCATGTCTCATATGATTCATAATCATGTGAGTCCAAAAATCCATCTTTGTGGAGTTTAGAAATGCGTTTCTCGTTTATATGGCCAAGACGACAATGCCATAAGTAAGTGTGGTTTACATCATTGGGTTTAGATTTCTTGTTAATGTTATAGACATCATTATCGCGATTTTCAACATCAAGAATATAAAGGCCATTGAATGAAATAGCGATACAATAATGCATATCACTCTTGTAAATAGAAAATTTCTTATCACATATAAGAAAATTAAAACCTTCATTATCCAAACATGAAATTGAAATAATATTCCTACTTAAAGGCTGGAACGTAATAACAATTGTTCAAAACAAGTATTAGCCCACTAGGTAAAGTAACTTCATAAGTTCCTACGGCTAATGCGTGCAACTCTTGCTCCATTCCCCACACGTAGGTCCACTTCACCTTCCTTAAGCATCCTTCATTCTTTAGACCACCTGCACATTTAAACAAATGTGAGTTCCACATCCGGTATCCAATACCCAAGAACTAGAAGTAGATAGGAATATATCTATAACAAAGATACACGAAGTTGAAGCAACTCCTTTGCTCTTCTTCGGTGCTTCCTTGTATTTTGCGCAATTTCTCCTCCAATGTCCAATCTCATTGCAATGGAAGCGGATTGCGTCCTCTTGGGACTTAGGCTTAGCCTCTTTAGGCTTGGAGGCCTCTTTGGGCTTGGCAACCTTTGCCTTAGGATTAGCAACCTATGCTTTTTCTTTACCCTTGAACCCGTTCCCCTTGTTAACCATTAGCACTTGATCGGTCTTCTTCTCGACAATCTTGGTTTCCGCGTAGTCAACATTTGAACTAACTCGGAAAGGTTTCTATTCATTCCACCCATGTTATAGTGCATTATGAAATGACTAAAACTTTTAGGTAATGAATTCAATATTATGTCGGTAGCCAACTCTTGGCTAATTGGAAAACCGAGCCTTTCAAGATGCTCAATGTGGCCCTTTAACTTGAGAGCATGGGGACCAACGGCTTGTCCTTCACTCATCTTGCATGAGGTCAAGGATGCAACCGTGTTGTACCTTTCTTGCCTAGCTTGAATTTGGAACATTTCCATCGCCCGATTGTTTAAGTCGATTGTCCCCAAGTGCTCAAGATTCTTCGAAGACTCTTGCACATTTAAGTGAGAGCATAAGGCAACTAACATCTGTAGAGTCACGCTTGTGCTTCAGATATTGTTCCCTTATTGCCCTAGCGGCATTGGCAAAGCAGGTTCGGGTGGAATAGGTTCGGTGAGAACGTACGGTTTCTCCTCTTGTTTGAGAACAATTCTCAAACTACGGATCCAATCCATATAGTTTGTACCATTCTCTTCCAACTTTTCCTTCTCAAGGACGGATCGCGGTGAAAAGTGATTATTGTTTGATGCCATTTATTCTACAAAAAGATATACATAAAATATGAACACATATAAGTAAACATATCATATGAGAAGTATAGTGCATTTAAATAAATGCTCCCACTAAATTATACACCTTCAAATGCAAATAAGCATAATATACATTTAATGGGCTAAGATCCAACTTTAATTCAATTTCAAGTTTGCTATGGCAAACCGCTCAAAATTAAATTAATTAGGTAGAAAACATCAATCATATCACATATATGACTCTTAGATCTTTTATGAGATCAATTCAAGACATCATATGTCTAGGCATATTTTAATCTCATCTTATGCCTTGGGTCCAAAACCATTTTGATAACCCAATTAAGTTCATTCACTTTAAAACGTATAGGAACCACCATTTCCTCATCTTGCTCGCATTCGAATAGAATCAAAGCACCTTGCTATGGCAAGCCCACCCAAAACTATTCGAATGGTCTCAAGTGTTTTTAATCATGAATTGGCATAAAGAACTTAAAAGTTAAATGAAGGTTCTTTAAAGGTAGATTATAAGCATGTCAGAAAGATAGTCAAAATCATGCACCAGGTAAGTTCCCAGGAAGATAGGTGAGCCACAAGGACTTCTTAAGTACCAACTCTTCCTTTGACAGAACTCTCCTAGACATGCATAATTAGAAATCAACTCTGATTAGGCAACATAATCCCTACCTTTTATAAACAATCCGTTTCCTTTTAAATTTCGCGTATTTATGACTTGTTTCCATAAACAATCATAAGATCCAAAATTTACAATGTCTAAATCTAAACATATTAGGAAACTAAATATCATGTTTCAACTAAACATCTAATTTTAAAAAAAATATTCTTAACATGTAAGAACAAATAAAACATGCATCGCAATAATTATTAAAATCATATTTTAATCAATTAATCATGCATATTAGTGAATCAATCTAGCATGGACTTATAAACTCAATTTTATAACATCCAGATTTTCATATACATTGCAATAATTATTAAAATCATATTTTAATCAATTAATCATGTATATCAATGAATCAATCTATCGCGGACTTATAAACTCAATTTTATAACATCCAGATTTTCATATCAACATATCAGATTGTAAACACAATCACGAATAGCGTAAAAATTGAACAAACCGATTACGCCCAGTTTTGGCTTATTATGTCGCGTGACAACATCGCCAGAGGCTTGATATGTCGCGCGACGTAACGAGCCGATTAACCTGAATTCCACATGGCTCGATATGTCGCACGACATAGGCGACGGTGACTGAGATTTCGGATTCGAACCAATACAGATTACAGCCAATTAAATCACATAAAACAGCCTTTTCACAGATTTAATTCATCATAAATTGAAAACGATTTTCACATTGTTTCACATAAACAATTAAAATTCTATCACATACAAAACATGCAATAAGCATATAAACAATTTATATCTTAAACCTAGCATGTTAATTCAAACTTAATCATACGAACGGGGCTCACGATACCACTTTGTTGGGTTTTACGGGTCCATGCGCGGCGGAATTAAGCATTAAAAACATAAAACCCAAGAAGCCCTAGGATCCGTTCTATACAATTAATTTGAATACCTATGAGATAGAATTAAACCAACCTTGAAACGCTTTCCGGTCTTGAGCTATCGAACGATTTGATTATGTGATATCGAATCACAAACTTCGTTCTTCAACTTGCTTGAACTCTAGGCCTTGATCGATGAACGAGCGAAGACCCTCTTTCGGTATCCACACCTTTGAATGAATTCAAGAACAACTTCTTGATGATTGCTAGATCTAAAACCTTGAAGAATATTGAGAGAATTTGATTGTGAATTTTGCTTTAAAATTTCGGCTAAGCATTTAGGTCTCGATGAACCCTTGTATTTATACTACAATAGTGTAAATACCTCTTCTAATCGAATTAGGAGAGACAGTCAAAACGCGTATTGGCCTATTATGTCGCGCGGTATATCAAGCCATTGGCTTGATATGTCGCGTGACATAAGTAGCGCTTTCGAGCCTCTCAATCATTCTTCCTCCGGTTTAACCAATTCATTCTAGTTGTGTGTGACCCAATAGGATTACATTATGTTGGCAATGAGTTCGATCATATCGAACCTCATAAGACATAAGCGGACTCTAGCAAGCCATTATGTCTACCCAAATAATGCAACGTAAGAGTTCACGTTTCCAATGGTGTACTTCCATTTATCCCTTTGTCTCACGATGTTATATTTGAACACAAGTCATGGTCCTTGTCAACTTGTTATTGTTCAATGCTTTCTCGATTCTTGAGTATAATGATAATTCCAATCATATTGGGGTACGGCCATACACTTTCATCATTATCACTCATCGAGGGGCCCAAGCATAACATCTCTCTTCCGAGGGACAAATTCCTTCTTGACTTATCATCCTTCTCATCATGAATCCGATCATGCCAATGGTAGCCTTTATAGATATCGTGTTAAGATATCGTTTGACTAAAATCAAACATGACTTTCATCATATGCAAGGTTATGATAGTCTTAGGTCTAGGAAATAAATGAAGTAACCGTATGAGATTTAAGTATGACATTTGACCATGACATAAATCTCATGCGGGTCATGTCCAGTCACTTGTTCTCTAACAAGTACCCATAATTTCAATGTGCATCTCTTATGCATATAATCATCACATGATTATCCATTGACAATTATACTAATTTATTCTCTTAATAATTAGGGACAAAGATTATTATAAACAAATATACAAAACATATAATAATCAAATAATAAACATCTCATATAATAATAAATAATGTCAACACATAAGTCTATCAATCATAGGCCTAGGGCATAACACCAACACATCCTCATCATGTTTGATCTCTAGTATGTGTATTCCACCCGTGTCGGTGCCTTCCAAAGTGACTAGGTCTCCATAAATGGTTGTTAGATCCCCATCTGAAATGAACTTTACACACTGATGAAGGCTCGAAGCGACCCCGTTAACTTGGTGCAGCCAAGGTCTTCCCAACAGAGCATTAAAGGTGATTGGGATATCAATGACTTGGAATTCTACGGGTATCATTTTCTTGCCGAACCAGAGGTTTAAAGTGGCAGCCCCAAGTACAGTACCAGATGTTGAGTCGTAGGCCTCGACTGTGAGGGTGGAAGGTTTCAGATCTGTGGGCTTGATGCCGAGCAGGCTCATGATATTTGCTGGGAGGATGTTCATTCCGGACCCATTGTCAACTAAAACTCGAGGGAGACGCCGTTCATCTAGCTGGACCGTGATGAAGAGAGGCTCATTATGATCGGCTCCGAATTGGGAGAGATCTAGGTCTGTGAAGGTGACTATGTTTCCTTAGTGGATATTCCCGATTAATTGTACCACGTCGTCAGGGGTGGCATCAATAGGGACCAGTGTGCGAGCCAGTTTTTTCTCCAATTTCAACTTGTGGGGGTAAGATGAAGTGAGTAAGGACCACAGAGAGATATTGGCTTGAGTCTGCTTCAACTGAGTGAGTACAGGATCCTCTTTCTTGGGGTCAGGAGTTTCAGCTGCCTTAGCGTAGGGGTTACGGTTCTCCCTGGGTGCCTGATCTGCTGACTTCTTATCTGTCTTGGGATTACCCTGATGGATTTGCCCGGATCTGGTCAACAGGTTTACTTCTCCCTCTGGCTTATCTGTCGCCTCTTTGCAGGACTCTTTTAATGCTGCTAGGGTCAAAGGAGGAGCTTGCTTAGCAACTGGCCACCGGTTCTGACTGATTTTGTTGCAAGTTTCCCGGAGCTTAGCGATGGTGAGGGGCTGAGCTTGGGGATATTGGGTATGACTGGCTTCTGACTGGGCAGCCTTCCGGATTGCTTCCCAAGTTACGGGTTTCTGAGCCTGAGATTGCGCTGTTGTTCCTTGGATGGCCCACAGGGCTAGGGCGTCTTTCGAGGATTGTATTGTCATGTAGCGAAGGGAGCAACCCATCCTTTTCTTTATTAGTCAACAGGACAAAAGAGATTCTTAGAAGTGTATACCTGCAAGGGCATTTTTTCTTTTTTTTTTGTTTGAAAGTGGCCTCATTTGCTGAGGGCACAAAAAGAACTCACTCTGAGACTTGGCTCTTTTGAGAGAGCGTGGATATGGAAAGGTGTATGGAAGCCCTTGCTGACAGAAATCAGTGTTTGGCTCTACCTTCCCTATGTTGTAGAAAAAGAAGACTCGTCGAAACATTTGGAAACATGTTTTATCCAAAATGATCACAAGATTGCCCAAAATCCTCCATCAGTTTGAAATGCATTTATGGCTGGACCATTTCTGGTAACCTACGTTCCCCTCGTTGTGAGGAGCTCAGGCCGTCATAGTTCAAGCATTTGAGCAATACGAGTGATCATTTGAAATAAGACCATTTCATTAAATATAAAATAGTGCCTTGAGTCTAGCGAGAAAAGAAAAAGACTCATACAAAAGTTGAATTTTTAACTATCCTGTCCATAACGGACTACAATAGCAAATTTCCACGAAGGACTTTGGTAAAAAGAAAATACTTGAGCCTACGAAGGTTGACTAAGAGATTATTTTAACGTTTGCATTTAAGGATGGGTAGCCCCCATCATAGCTACTCCTCATTGGTAGTTGAGTTGTGAGCCCCAAGACTGTACAGTCATCTGAGTCACGGCTTAGGTTCATTAGGATAGAGGACATAGTAGTCGAATTTCCCTGATGGTTCCCCGAGTGTCCCTACACTGGTATCACCGGCTTTGAACCTTTCTTTCAAATTTTGCTGGGAGGAAGCTTTCTTCTTCTTGGTAGGACGATCCTCATTTATCTCATCTTAATAGTCCCTCTCAAGACTGTCTGGGCAGTCACAGACATCCCACCAAATGTGTTTGACAGCTGGTTGTGGGATTGGAGCCTCGGGCTGAGTTGCGCTGGAGCGGCTTTGAGTTGATCTGGATTGAGGGGATTTGCTGGAATAGATGACGTAGTAATCAAACTTTCCCGATGGCTATCCGAGGGTTCCCACTGCGGGATCACCAGCTTCATATCTTGTCTTCAACTTCTGTTGGGAAGAGGGCTTTGTTCTCCTCTTTGGGAGACAGTCCTCACTGATTTCATCTTGGTAGTCTCTCTCGAGGCAGTCGGGACAGTCGCAGACATCCCACCAAATATGTTCGACAGCTGGTTGTGGGTCTGGGGCCTCGATATGCTGATTACTGGGTTCGCCTGGAAGCAAATGATTGGATCCCGAGGGGTAATGGGAGGCATTAGAAACTGGGGGAGCAGGTACATATTTGTCCTTTAGGGGAGCTCCAGTCAGCTGGGGAATTGTCAAGGTCCCGAAATGGCATATGGCTTCCTCGATCCAGGCCTGTTGTTCGTTCTGACGTTCCTCGAGGGTCTTGACGGCTAACCATACTTCCTCCATTGTTTGGAAACTTCCTGGAGACAAAATCTCATTTCCAATGCTGATATCTGTTTGGACAGCTCGGGAAGCACTGGGATTTGTCCGGTGGGTGCCATTCTGAGGAGGAACATTTGACTGCTGCTGAGAAAAGCCAAACTGACCCATCCCTGACTGCTGTTTTAGATCAAATTGTGACGGCAGCATTTTGAGCTTTTGCTTGGGGGCCGACTGACTTGTAGACCGAGAAGCAGGGGTTCTGGCGGTAGTCGCATAGGAGGCCGGTGGTGGCATCCTGACATACTCGGGGCGACTGAGAGTGAGATTAGGGTCCTCCTCTTCCTTTACGGTGAAAGTGTCGTCGGGATTGGGACTGGCAATCAAACCATGGCTCCTAATAGCCTCCATAAAGCTGTTTATCTGTGCTTCCTGCCGCAGTCTCATTTGTTCGACCAACTGGATCTAATGCTGGTCTGTTTGAGGGATCCCGGAAGGTGGAGTGGTATTGTCCCCATTGTTACCAGCTGATGCAGACATTATGAAAATCGGAGTTGAGGCGAACAGTGAAGCTGACGATGCGCTTGATTCTTCCCAACTAGCCAGACGGTGACCCGGTATCCGTATCCAAGCTTTGCGAGGTGCTGCGGGAGGAAGATACAAGGGAGGTTCAGACTTTGGGGGTGGAAGAAAAAGGGTAGGTGTTTGGCTCAGGGCTCATGCAACATGCAGTTATTTGTTCCCGTTTACTTAAAACGTGTTTTATTAAAACCTAAGCGGTTGGAAAAGATTGCTCTTCTTTTTTTTTTAACTACTCTAAGTCCTGGATCAGTGGGACCCATCACTACGCCTGCAGACCCTCAACCTGTAACCCCGAACAAGGGCTCCGTAGGGCAAGCGGGTCCCACCGACCGAAAAGGAAAACGAACCTAAGGTCTGGCGGATCATGAAGTCTTAACGCGCACTCAATGTAAATTACCGGCAAGGCCAGCGTCGAGGGTCAAGATCGAGTCAAAGTGCCTGACGGAAAATCGGCATGACTTCGACTGATAATAGTCCGCAAGGGATCTTGACTTCGTCGTTGGTTAAGAAGTAATTAGACATGGATTGAGCATTAATCCTAGATGACTCGGTTTCATACCGGGAGCCGGTGTATGAGCCGTGCGAATCAAAACTGAAGTCCGAGCCCCAGTCAAGATCGGGTCAAAGTTCATGACAAAAAACCGGCATGGCTTTGACTCAGTTAGGTCCGCGGGGGATCCTAACTTGGTACGTTGACTAGGGTTTGACCTACTACGGGGCATGCACTGACACGGACCGGACCAAAAACCAACCGAGTCTCGAAAAAAGTGTGTCACGAACAAGTGCAGGGTCGACACGAGGGTAAACCAATGGCTGTTTGGGTCATCCCGTGCTCGCACCGAGAGGCATAGTAAGGCCTCCCAGGCTGCTACTGAGATTTCCCGGGTTAAGGACGTAGTGTGCAGTGTAAGGTCGACGTGCGCGTAGTGTGCGGCAGTCTATCTTCCTTTTTGAGTAAAAACAGAAATTTTCAAATGTATCTTAAAGGCATGATGCATGCAGAAAAGATTTTTTTTTTTTTTTGAAAACATGCAAGCACATAAGCACATAAAATTTTAAACAGTTAAAAGGAACGATCCGACGGTCAAAATTTGACTTTTCCGGTACGGTCAAAACAACAACAAAGCATAACGGGAAAAATACACACACACACAAAACCAAAAAAGTCTCAAAAGTTTGGACGAAAGTTTGACCCACAAAAGTTTTTTTTTTTTGAAATAATACCAATACGTGGCAGTGTTATACCATAATTTATCTCCAACTCTGATAAGGAGGCGTTAACAGGAAATTTAATGATTTCCACATATATACCGAGTATCATTTTTATTTTATTTTTTCTAAAAAAAAACTTGTTTATTTTTTCCCCAGCAGAGTCGCCACTGTGATGATGTGTATCCGATCGCGCCGATTTAAAACTTTGGTTCGCCCTACAAGACTTTTTTGTTTGTTTTTAAAAATACTTTATCGGACTTAAAAGAAAATCGTTTTCGGAGTCGCCACGCCCTTTTTTGTTTAAGAGTCAAAACTTTGAAAAATACCCAAAAATTAGAGAAAATGGGTTCGGAGGTCACGTTACACTCCGGGAAGAACGTTGGTGTTCACCCGGAATGCCTCGTACGACGAGTCTTCCTCACTTGAAACCTTTTTGTATGTGTGTGTGTATTTTAAAGGGACTTTTTTGAAAATAACTGAAATTGTAAGGACTGAACTGAAAAACAGTTTGAAACAGGGATTAAACTGAAAATAACAGAAAAATGAGGGACTGTTTGCAGATGACAATGTCATCCGCGTGGACAAGACTGCAGTGCAATCTTATCCGCGCGGATAGGGCTGCAGTCTCCATATTTTACAGTTTCCAGTTTAGTCACTGTAATTTCCAGAAAGTTAACTGGATTTACAGGACTTAACTGAAAGGCAGAAAGTAAATGGGGATTTGAATTTTGGCATCCATGCTTGTTCTCTCTTTCCCTAGACTTTAATTAGTGGTCATAAGTGATGAATCCACTTAATCAAGTCATCCCGGGGGTACGTTGGGACTTTGTGAGCATTTCATTTGCTAGGGGAAAAGGGGAAATTTGACATGAAAGTAAATTGACAAGAGAGTTAGGTCAAGATGTATCAACTTTAGAGGAAGATCTCTAAGGTGGTCATAAGATGACCATCCTTGAGATCTATGCTCAAGTGTATCTCCTACATCTTGTGTGACCTATTTTGTAAGTCTAGATGATGTTCATCCATGGAAAGTGTTCCAAGGTGAGCATCTTAGACATGGAAAGGGGAATTTGCAAGGAATGTAAATAATGTGGATCATTTGAAATGGTCATCTATGGAGATTGACTCCAAGATAACCATATTTAGGTTAAGAAAACAAGTAAAACTAAAAATGTAAAGAGGCATGAAATTAGATAGTGTGAACCATTTAGAAGTGGTCATATGTGGGGATTGACTCCAAAATGACCATCTTCTAGGTCAAGCAAACAATTACCAAGAGATGTAAAAAGAAAGGAAGTGGGGAATGGCATAAAATAAAATATGGATCACCTTAGAGGATCATCCATGGAAATGGATTTCATGAAAATTCTCTTGGATCCTTGGGACAAGAGGGGAAGGGGAGTTCAAACAAGAAGTAACAACAACCGCTTCACATCATTTATGTAGGAAGATGTATGTATAATTGAGTTTTGAGTAAGGAAGAATAAGGGTATTACCAATATTTCTTGAACTTGAGTGTAGGGTTTGAAGGTTTCAAAAGGTTAGAAGTGGTTTTGGGATGGATTAGAGGATGAATATGGTGTGAAATTTGAGTTTTGAAGGTGTAAATGGTTGTTTGTGTGTGAATTTGGGCAGAGTGACAGTAGATTTTCGTATTTTTTTGGCCTTTTTTCTCTGTTTTAAACTGAGGGAGAAGGGGGATATTTATAGGTTGCCTGGGTGCTGATCTTATCCGCGTGGACAAGATTGTAGATGCAATCTTATCCACGCGGATAACCCAAGCAGGCGTGCCTGAACAGTGCAGAAAAACAGTTTTGGCATTTTGTTCTTGGTCAATATTCCATTTTATTGGGAATGACAGACTTCCAGCGAGGTAATTGTTCATTTTTTTTATTTCTAAGAGGTCCTTCCTCATTCAAATTGTCAAAATAATGTCTAAAATGCCCCTAAATGACTATAAATCATTAATTTAGGCTGACGAAACATTAACGACCCTGGACACTTACACGAAACGGAGGGAGTATGTACTTTCTCTTATGTTAACTTGAATCATTTTGAGCAATAATTAGGTTATATTATTATTTTAATGAAAAATTTAAAACTTATTATCATTTTAAAAACTATTAATAATAAATTTAAAATTTTCATTTAAATAGTTAAAATTAATTTATTCAAGCGAATAATAATAAGTGGGACTGTAGGAGTTTATATATAGAGATAACATGAAAAAGGAAAATGGTTGGTTGAGGAAAAATTGACAAATTTTCTTTATGGTGTTGCTAACCACGTGCTTGTCTAATACCACCACCCTTACTTTCACCAAAACACTCAGTTTTCTCTCACAAGGACAGACAAGCTCAGACGTCCCCTTCCTTTACATGCATGCTTTATTGATTATGGAGCATATAGGGCTGGTCAACATTTCATTAAGGTGGTATGGTATCAGACTTTAACAACAGAGTCTCTCAGTTTACTCTCCAATCAAAACATTTTGTTCAAAAACTAATAAGACAAATATTGGATCCAAAATATTTTACATTTCCGTTTACTACTCTCTCCTTTTGAAAATAGTCTACTACTAGTTTTTCCTTTTTTAAATGTTAATAAATATTACAAATAATTGATTTTTATAAAATCACTTTTGAAAAATCACTTTCAAAAAATCAGAAAAGCAATGCCAAACTCACCCTAAATCTTGACAACTTTTATCTTTGTCAATTAATGGCATTTTTATATTTTCACTCGGCTCTTCAATTCTTGCCGTCTGATTAGCTAGCCAGAACGCGATCTGCCCTCTTCACTATTGTGTCTCTCTTTAAAATTATTTTGGGACGGGACGAAAGATAGATGTAATTATTTAGAGCAAATATATTGTTAGTTGTGTACTCCATAGATTCCATTTATAGTGGTCACAATGGAGGCAACACGTACACAGATAAAAATTATAATTAAATATTATTATTTATATTTAATCTAATTATTTTAATTGTAATGAAATTCTAAAGCCAAAAACTTATAAAAAACGTGTTTTTTGTTAACTTAACAAAAAACGTGTTTTCTATCTAACGGACTCACCATCGTCGACCTCCATATGCAAAGAGACTTCACCATCTTCTTCTCCGGCAACCCGAGCTTCTCCAACCTAAGCTCTCCCTCACCGGCCAAACCTGCAATTAACACCTTCCTCACAACCACCATTAACCGGCGACCTCCAATCACCCAACCTGAACAACCGGCGACCTCACCCTTCTTCTCCGATCCCCAAACCAACCGGTGACCTTCAATTCCCTTCAATCACCAATTGCCGGATCCTAATCGCCTTCTTCCTCAGCAATCGCCGGCGACCACCATTCCATTCCTCTGTCAAAATCCAATTAACGATTAGAGAGAGAGATTGATTTGCGTTCAACACAATTGCAATTGCCGTCTTTCTCATTTGCGTTTAGAGAGAGAGAGAGATTAAATTGCGTTTAGTGAGAGAGAGTTCTGATTGTGCGTTTAGTGAGAGATTAATGCCAGTTTTTGTTTTTTTTTTGAGTGCCAGTTCATGTATAATCAAGTGTCCGTTGGTGTAAAATTGAGTGCCCGTTAGTGTATAATCAAGTGCCCGTTAGTGTATAATCAAGTGCCAGTCCATGTATTTTGGAGTGCCAGTTAGTGTATAATAGAGTGCCAGTAAGTGTGTAACTGAGTGTCAATGTATTTTTTGAATGCCAGTTCTTGTAATTTTGAATGCCAGTCCATATTTTTTTGAATGCCAGTTCATGTTTTTTTGAATATCAGCAAAAATAATTATAAGTGTCTTTTGAGTGCCAGTATATGCATTTTTGAGTGCCAGTAAATGTGTTTTCAAATGCCAGTCCATGTATTTTTGAATGCCAGTGCTTATATTTTTGAAGAGATGCCAGTTTATGTATTTAAAAGTGCCCGTGTAAAAAGTGCCAGTTTCATGTTTATAAAATGCCAGTATGAAATCACTGGTCATTTGTAATATTAACACTGGCATTTATCATGGTTGCCAGTAATTACAAAAATGCCACCGTTTATTTTGAACATGGTTGCCAGTAATTACAAAATTGCCACCGTTCATTTTGAAAACACGTTTTTCCTTATCTTAAGAAAAAACTAGTTTTTTATAAGAGCAACTCAATTCTAAATAATGTTGTTAGTATATTATTAAGTGATATTAATAATAATTACTCCCTCCATCCCATTTCAAAAGGCCAAAATGTCCCATTTTAGTGTCCCACTTGAAAAGGTACAAGCCAAAAATAGAAAATTTTTAATATTAGTTTATTCATGGGATCAACTTATCATATTCACATCATCTATTCACTTACTATTTCATATCCCACTCTCTCTCTCTCTCCTATCTCACTTTTCACACTCACAACACTTACTGCACTATACATTTTCTTTATTTTTTGTGCAAAACCCATTTTGGGCCTTTAATTTACTATTGGAACGGAGGGAGCATATTATAATAATCATTAAAATTACATTAGAGTTTGCTCAAAATTCACTTATAACTTTCATCAATGAGAGAAATATAAATGGAGTGAAAAGAGTAATAGAGATAATGGTAGGGTTGTGTGGGTGGGTGGGTGGGTGGGTGGGTGATTAAGAGTGGTATATCAGTCTATTTTTTCGAATGTAATGATTCTTTTATTAAGGTAATTAAAAGTTTAAAATTGAAAGAAACATTATTAAGGTAAGAAAGAAACATTATTAATTATTAAGATTAGTGCGGCTACAACCATCCTCTCTCCGTCCCACTTAAAAATTAAAAAAATATTTAAAATTTATTTTATTCGAAATTTCAAAATCCCAATATAATATTTTTTTTATCATCAATTCTTTATTTGTAAGCCTAATAAATCATACTCTCAAAAATAGTTTACTGACTATTTCATATTCTCACTTTCTTTCTCTTACTAAACTGTGTATTCTGTATACTTTTAACACATTAATTTTTTTTAATCGCTAAATCCTTTTATTTTATGAACTTTCGAGTGAGATGAAATCGAGATGAAAGGAGTACAAATTAAGTCCATAAAGATAATAAGTGAGGTAATCACATATAATAATACTCCTTTCATCCATAAATAAATATAGCTTAATTTAAAATAATTCTATGTAACAAAAAGTATATTTTTAAAAATAAAAATCTCCCCAAAATTTCCGTTTAGCAATATTTATAATTATTCATTTCAGACATACATAAATAAATAGTATGAAAATTGACTAAATTTCGTACCGATTAACTATGAACAATATTAATTGGATACTACCTACATTCGAAATTAATGTCACATTTGACTTTTTTGTTTAACCAAGTTGATATTTGACCAACATTTAATAATAAATAGATTCGTGAAAATAATAAAAAAAAAATTATGGATACTGTTTCTTTTGTTGCAATAATAACTAATTTTTAAATAATATGAAAATGATTAAAGTTTTATAGGTTTTGGGTCAAAATTCAATTTTGCTGACCAATTAAGTCGAGAAGTGACATTTAGTTTGAAACGGGTAGTATCCAATTATAGTATTGTTCATATTATTAATCGTTAAGAAATTTAGTCAATTTTCGTAATATTTATTTTTTCATGTCTGAAATGAATAATGGACATGAAAGAAAGACTTAAATTACAAAAATAATTTATAATACACTATCTTTTGACAGATAAATCTTAGTTTGGAATTTATATGTCCATACTCATTGAGTCATTACTAGTTCAGTAAAATAGCAAGTTAATTGTGGCAAATAGGTAAAAAAAATATTTCCAGCTGTGACAAATTCATAATCACCATTTTGCCAATGGGCAACTCATGATAAATAAATACCGAGTAATATTTATTAGATTTTTCCATTTTACTCGACCTAAATATTTATGGAAACATGTTTTTACTGGTTTAATCTGATCAGTTGGAATTAAATATTTTATCTTACTTGAAATTTCATATTTTATTTCACATGAAACAGCTATATAAGTAATGTAAAACGATTAACAAAACAAAAGTAGATAATAATACTAAGCTATAATTCCATTAAATAAGTAGAAAATACATAGACCTAACAAGCACAGATCTAAGCTATCTCCCACATGGAACTATTTTAATTCCAGATTCATCAAAAGAAAAAGAAAAAAAACTTAGCCCTAAAAGTAGTCTTACCCTCAACCAATATACTCTTAACCTAAAATATTTTCCAAATTTAATCACCATCATCATACAATTATACTTTTGATTTAATCACCACCATCATACAATTGTATATATGATGGTGGTGATTAAATCAAAAGTATTTTAGGTTAAGAGTATGTTGGTTGAGGGTAAGACTACTTTTAGGGCTAAGTTTTTTTTCTTTTTCTTTTGATGAATCTGAAATTAAAATAGTTCCATGTGGAAGATTGCTTAGATCTGTTGGTTGTTAGGTCTATTGTATTTTCTACTTATTAAATGGAATTATAGCTTAGTATGATTAAATCAAAGTATTTTAGCTTAAGAGTATGTTGATTGAGGATAAGACTACTTTTTGGATTTGCAAATCCAAATCCAAGCCAGGGGCCTCTTCCTTTTCATCATTGTTGCCTTCCTCTTTCCCATTACCTTTTTTACCAATAGCTTCAACATCACCTTGCTTTCTTCTCCATTAGTTTTCTCCCCATCTTCATCGATCTTGCCAACAAATTGTGCAAAAGGCTTCCTCTTTAAGAGTTTCCAGAACACGATCCAAACCCTTTTCGAGTCGCGCGATGTACGCCCTTGTGTCTTCAAATTCATGCTTCATTCTCCGTTCCATCTCCAAAATCCTCGTCTCCAGTGGAAACTTTGGGCCGACCCTCGAACATGCACATCAGTCGTCCAAAGTTTCGGGAGGGCCCTCTTCATTCAGCTTCGTAAAGAACTGAAAGGCGTTGCTGGTGTCTTTATAGAGTGCTACCATTATATATGGCTCTTCTTCCCATTTTTCGACTTAAACCCCAAATTCTCCGTTTCACCTCCTCTAATCCGGCCATCACTTTTCGGCCAAAACTCCTAAAAGCTCTTCTGAGCCTAAAATTGCTCAAACTTCTTCCGAAGAACCCCAGAATATGCTCAATATTGGGAAAAAAAAAAAAAAAACTCTTAAGATGTTAAACTAGTTAATTCTAATCAATGAATCAAAAAGTCCATAGAATTAACTAAGTTAGAGCTTTTCTCAAGTGCATTCGGATATTTAATAGTATACTATGAATTTCTCAAGTGCATTCGGATATTTAATAGTATACTATGAATGAAAAACTCTAAGAATGTTAAATAGGTCAATTCTTAACAATAAATTATTGATTAAAGAATTAACTAACTTAACAAATTCAAAGCTTCTCATAAGTGAATTAAACTTTGTTGAATTTGAATGTATAATAGAAGAAAAAAAGTGAGAGAGGAAAAAAGAGACTACGAGGAAAGGTGAGGTAAGAGAAATGTGAAAAAACACAACTTCTATTCCCACACCTCTCTTAATCATCTATCCTACTTTTACCCTACTTTTACCCAAGGTTCAAAACAAAAAACTTAAGTAATCATGACGAATGATTTTTTAATTGATTTAGGTACAAACATTTTTATAAAATCATTTTTTTAAAAGATTCTAAAATCGTTCAAAAATTTAAATAAGTGATCCTAATAAAATAAAAGAGAAAAATGAATAAATCAAATTGAAATACACATAAATAAAAAACAAAAAAAAAAAAATACCCAATTCAATTTTTTTTTTTTTTTGAAAGAAAGAGTATATAAAAATCCTAAACCTTTTTTTAAGGAGTATACTAAATAATTAAAATAAACAAAAAAATGACCATTTATTTATAATCGATTTTTCTGTTAAAAAAAACTTAAGTAATCTGCAAAAAGAAATACTCCCTCCGTCCCGCCCGAAGGGGCAAAGTTTTTGCCTTGCTCGGGAATTAAGAAAAGTGATGTAGGAAAGAGAAAGTGTATAGTGAAATAAATGTTGTGAGTATGAAAAGTGATGTAGGAAAGAGAAAATGGGGTAGGTAATAGTTAGTGAATATTTATTGTGAGTATGACAAGTGAGTCCCATAAATAAAAAAGTAATAAAAAAATTTCTATTTTTGGGTTGTGCCCCTTCAAAGGGGACTCCCAAAAAGAAAATTTGTGCCCCTTCGGGGAGGACGGAGGGAGCAATAGTTAAAAAGGAAAATAGGAAGAAGAAAATGGAAAAGGAAGGTTAAAAAAGAAAATAGGAGAGTATTTAATTTCAATTGTTTGATCACTTTTGTAACTTTAAATCTGAACTACCATTTATGTAATAGATAAGATGTGATTAATTGATCTTATTTTATTTGTATTGTATTATAGTTTGGTACAACTGAGAAAAAAACAAGTAAGATCAAAACTCAAGACAACTAAGGCCCCATTTGTTTCAGCGTAAAATAACTCGTTTTCGTAAAATAACTCGTTTTTCGTTGTTTGGTTGAGTCCCCAAAAAATGTTTTTCGAAAAATAACTTGTTTTCCGCTGTTTGATTGTTTTCCGGAAAATGGAGAAAACGTTTTCCGGAAAATATTTTACGCTCTTCCTAACTAAAACGACTTACTGACCTTGTCATAAGTAAAACATTTTCCGAAAAATGGTGCCCTTCATGTACAACTCATATTTCACAAGGTACAACATTCTACTTCCTCATTCTAATAATAATAATAATAATAATAATAATAATAATAATAATAATAATAATAATAATAATAATAATAATAATAATAATAATAATAATAATAATAATAATAATAATAATAATAATAAATAATAATAATAATAATAAAGAAAAATAATAATAACAACAATAATAAAATAATAATAATAAAAGAAAAATAATAAAATAATAATAATAATAATAAAATAATAATAATGATAATTAAAAAAATAATAAAAATAAAAAAAAAAAAAATATATATAATAATAATAATATAATAATAATAATAAAAAAAATAAAAAATAATAATAACAAACGGAGCCTAAGAATAAATTACTTTGTTTAAACATCTACAAAACGTTTTTATATTACAAGACCCTTCTCTAACACAGGAGGGGTTTTCCTTCTCTCCCCATCAACCCACATCTACATTTTCCACTCCTAGTAGTCGCCACTAATTTTCTAGGCTTTCAATTTTTCTCTATACCCCCCCCCCCTCCCCCCTCCCTCCCTTGCTCTGCCGTTGAGCTTTAGATGGTGAAGGAATATTAAATAACCTAATGATGCACGCGGCCCGGGCTTCCTCCCTCAGCCCAATTCACAGTTTCCTTCTTGTCAACGGGGGAGGAGTAAGTTCAGCCTAGATGTTACACCCTGTAGTGAAAGAGGAAGGAGAAAAACGAAACAAAAAATTAACTTCTTGTGGAGCCTTAAGAATATCCATTTGTGGTTTTCGGCATTTTCTTCTTAAAGTTTGAAATGCTACATTGCGGACATATGTACTCAAGTCCATCTGTTTTTGCATAATCCTGCAGAAGAAATTTTAAGGATTAATAATCAACCATATTTTTCTGCTCACAAGTAACAAAAGGAAAGACACTTGTACAAGCTTAGTGATGGAGCTTCGATACCATACCTTGAAGGCGCCAAGGCCCTGCCTTCTATCGCAACCAAAATGGGCCCACTCGCCACATATTCCACAATTCACCCAATCCCCTGCCGCGCTACTGATAAAGTTTATAAATTCAACATTAGCAAATACCGTTAAATAACTAAACATATGTGTTTGTGTGTCTCACAGACCCCAAAAAAAAAAAAAATTAGCGCCAAAAAGATGGAGAGGCATTTAACCTGTGACATAATAAACAGCACTCTCCGTCTACATCATCATGGGCCAACTCATATTCCAATAGGTATGTTTCGTAATGTCTCTTTAGTGTATTTCCAACACCCTAGTTCAATCGATCAACACAGAAAAAAAGCATATTAATTAAACAAAGGATCAGCAATAAATAATACTCGGTCAATAAATGAGCACACTATTTCTTTTAAGTGCAAATTAAACCATAATATTCCCTCAGTCTCTAAATGGCTGTCTATTTTATAGAAAAATTGTCCCCAAATGAGTATTCATTTTTGAAAAAGTTACTAAATTCACATTTAACAAATATCTTCTTTTTTTTAAAAAAAATATCTTATTCCAAATACCATAATACAAGACTTTGAATAGGTGGATATAAGGCACTTGTGTATATGTGCTAGCATATAAGTCAACTTTCTTAAATTTCCAGCATAGTCAATGGACACTCATTAAGGGATGAAGGAGGCAGGTTAACTTCACTAAAAAGTGGACAACCAATTAGGGCGGGAGGAAACATATTAGACAAAAGCTCAATTAAACCACCTAGACATATAGTATAAAGCCTTATGTAATGAGGCCACTTGTAATACATGCCCACACATGTATAAACAATTTACTCCCTTTGTCCCATAATAAATGTCACAGTTGACTTGTCAACAACTTATGGTAAATTTTGATCTCAAAGTTATTATGGGACGGAGAGAGTATTTGTCAAGGTTGCCAATCAAAAAAAAAAAAAAAATGCACACAAACATATAAACACAGGCATAAGAGGCTGTAAGATTACCGTCATTCTATTGGTCACAGTATGGTTCCGCATCTTTGAGAAAACTTGCCCTTTCCAATTGATGCCATTGCCAACATGAAAGCCGCCTCTTGAAACCACCTGAGAAAAGGGCCTAAACTTAGGTTCTGTCATATTTACATTCATCCATGAAAACGACACTTTCAAACAAGAGAAAACTAACCTCCCTATACAAATTGAAGAGATCAAGACGTTTCGCATTGAGTATGGCATCAGGGAACTCAGCAAGTCCACCTTGAGGAATGAGACGTGTGTGCCCTCGAAGGGTTAGAAACTGCATCACATCCTTAAGAAACTCCTCCTGGAAAAAAAAAGTCAGAGAATATTAATAGCATGAAAAATAAAAATATATTCTACTATTACAGGGCCCAAGCTAGACAATATATATACGAACCACTATTCTTTTCATTGCAAAGTCGACTAGTCCCCACTCCTGAAGACATTGTTTCAGCACCCTTACCAATACACGCACACACACACACACTAACCTCAGAGCAAACATGTATTGGGCTTCTACCACAACCATGCTTCTTCAAAGGAAGTGGATTCAAGGAAATAATCTGTTTTGCCTGATAAGAGCTTGCTTGTGATTTCCGATGAGTTCCAGGAGTTGCCCCCGTATGATTATGCTTTGTGGAAGGAGCAATCGACAAGGTAGTCTTCACTTGCCCAGCATCATGCCCATTGGCCTCTGAAAGTCCAGCAAAGGGCAGCATTTTCTGGTGCCGGACATGCGGGATTGGCCTCAGTGCTGCAACTTTCAGTTTCTGTCTTACGGGTACAAAGGGCATACCCTGGCCTTCCTGTTTGATAACCAAGCCATTAGAATAGCCAGAAACCATTTCTCGGCACATATTGGACCGCTTTCTACTTGGAGGAGGTGGTCTCAACCAGGTGGGAGGACTACAGATTTTAATAGGGTTAATGGGATTACTTTGACCCTCCCCTGTACAGAAGAAAAGTTGTCGCTCAGCATCTTCTTTCTCGAATGAAGCAACTGCTAAACCCTGAACCCCAGCAATGCCAAGTGCAACTAAGCTACGGTAAGAAACATCTGGTGCAAGCTGCCTAAGAACCTGAAATTGAAGACAAAATTAAAAATGAAGGAAATCCCAAATAAATTCATGATAAATAAAATAGCTTGTGCTCCGACATTAGTCTTAGGAGTAACCGCTGAGTCCATAGACTGCATCTCCATTTCCTAACCATTCTTGTCCACACCCACAAATATTTGTTAGCCACGCCCTCTTACATAATAAAAATGTTTTGCTGACCCATCTAGAACATATTTACTGAATAAGTGAAACATCAGGTCCAAACATTTGTGATTCTTGTAAAAGAGCGTTCTTTAGGCTCAAGAATTATACTTTTCCCAAGTCCTTGCACGAAATAGCAGATGGCTTGGAGAAATTCACTAGTGGTAAACTAAAAGTTCACAGAAACATCAACAGGGATAACATATCCTTAGTAAAATCGACTTACCTAAAAGTACAATTGCCATCTGTAGACATCATGTAACAAAATCAAGGACTGGGGTTGTGAATACATCTATTACAACCGAAACCACCACCAAATGAATATATATATATATATATATATATATATATATATATATATATATATATATATATATATATATATATATATATATATATATATATATATATATATATATATATATACACACACACACACGCACACGCACACGCACACGCACACGCACACAGACATAATAAAAATAAAATTGTATTTACACACGCACACGCACACAGACATAATAAAAATAAAATTGTATTTACAAGAAGAAATAGGACGAGTTATAGCAAGTAAAAGGATAAACAGCAATGAACCTGTGACGCCCATATTGGGACTTTCATGCTAACTTCAAAAACTGATGCCCCACAAGCTACTGAAGCTGATCTTCGCGGTTCAGGCAAAGGCAACTTATCCTCCACAGAGATTGGCAATGCATGAACTAACTGACTCTTTTCAATAATTTCACTTTTGATATGATTCTCCAAGAGCTGAAAATGTAAAGATCAAGTTCTAAAACCATCGAATACAGAATACAGAAAGTTAAATAATAACGTACTACAATATTATCTTTCAATAACCTGATCATCGAAACATGTTTGTGCGTTACCAGACACAAGAAGTGAGATGTGAGCAGAAGTACAAGTCGATATATCGCAGCGCATGGTGACAACACCTCTGGAAAATGCAGGGGCCTGGAGAGGAGGGGGAAGTGCACTGCAGCACAGAATAATGGTGTTAACAAACAAACTTGGCAGTTCAAACGGAGAAGTTTCACCCGAAGACCTCTAAGCGCTAGACTCAAATAAATGAACTAAAAAGGCAGAGCACAAATATAAAGAATATGTAAACCCCAGTGTTCACAATTACACCAAGAAATTTAGTGAATTGCACATGCATTCAAAACCACTTATACTCCTAGCGAATCTGTGAGAGTTATGTAAGCATTCTGCTAGGAGGCACACACACTACACCCTCCCCATCCCAAAAGAGCCATAATTTCCATTTTTGTAGTCCAAATAAAGGGAAGTAAATAAGGGCCAAGCCTCCATAATCTTTTTTATTTTCCATTCGTTTAAAGATATCATATTTATCATACCCATAATACCGAAAATGATAAACAAATTACTTTAGTGAAATTAAAGGAAATATGGAGAACAAACATGCGATATTAAAAGATTTGAATTGTCAAATGCAACCTTTTTCTGCAGTCGAGGGAGTATAATGCGTATATGGGTATACATTCATGAAGCCACACGCTTAAAATTGACATACCTGACACGGTTATGAAGCTTACTCCCTCGCATCTAAAAAAGTAAAAAGAGAACATGTATAAGAAAGAATATTAGTGCTAGTATCAAAGTTAAATCGTAAAGAAATGCGTCAGGGATAAACACAGCAATTTGATCCTGTTCCTCCAAAGAGTAGAGGAACAAATATAAGTCTGGTGTCTACACTGAACAAATTTGAGATTGTTATGTGTTTTTTCATTAGCTTTTTAGAGAAGAAACGAACACAATGAAACTACTTTTGAGCCAGTTCTTAAAGTGGAGAATAAGAAAAGGTTTTCATTTGTCTTTCCGGGTGGAGACAGTGGGAAAAATAAAATAAAATTTGCAGTTAAATATCTAAAGACGTGATTATCTCAGCTAAATACTTACTTCAATATTCAATAGAGCGTTGAGGCCATCTTCCAAGGGTCCCAATACCTGTTCATCCTGAAAAGTGTTTGGTCCAAAACTACAAGTAACTATCCAAGCAAAAAACCTATGAAGTGTAGATAGAGTGTAACAAATATAAACTGAAATACTCCCTCCCCCCCCCCCCAAAAAAAAAGTCCTTTCTTTTTGTTTTCCCAAAAAAGATGGTTCAATTTTTAAAAGGGTTATATTTTATTATGATCTCAAGAACATACAAGAATGTAAAGTTGCATTCGTAAAAAGTTTGACTTGTCAAATGAGACTATATTTTGGGGAGTACAAGAAAACCTCATGAACTTACCAAAGTGCATGCGACTCCACAAACAAGAAACCTAATGTTTACATCATCATCATATATTTTTATAGCAGGAAGATCGTCGGGGTAGCTATCTTCATCATCTCCAACAGCTGTCTCAGGGAGAGGAACATTGATTATCGGTGGGTCCCCAAGAAGGTGCGGCCCCAACTTACTACTACTTGTCTGGGTATTATCTGGGAGGACAAGATTGTTCCGAACACAGTAAAGCCTGAAGGATGCATGCGCAAGTTGGAAAGCATCCCATGTATGGCTAGATGAACTGCATTCCAAAAAGCAAGAACATGTTTAATAAAGTTAGCCTTCTAAAGCATTTACAAACAGAAATGTATGCAAACAAAAGCACGTTTGAAGCCATTTCTTTTTCATAAAGCCATCACTTCAAGACCAAAAGTTTATCAGCTCCATTCCAAAGGAAATGAGAAACCCAGCAATCAAGTTCAAGTACCTCTGTACCACTGACAATAATGCTTGACGAAAATGACAAGCAGCAAAACTAGAAAAAGCATGTTTCCAGTATATCACATAAGGAATCCCCTGCAAAGATAAAATGTAAATGTCATTAAATCAGCTTTATTCCATAAGTCTACACAAACATACGCATTCATAGGTCCAATAGGTACATCTAGAGTCCAACAAAATTTATGAGAAATTTGGAGTCGGCTATTAAGGTGGCCCTTCATGACCTACCTTCACGTGAAGTGCCTCTGCCACTATTTCACTATTTGGGACCTCCAAATAGACCTTCAATAGTGCATGAAACAGAATCAGAAAACACCAGAAAAAAATGCATACTAGCAAACATGAGAGATGCTTAAAATAGCATATATATTAGGAAATAAACAGGAATATATAGGATTATGATGGATTTACCGGTTAAGAAGAAGAAAACACCACCATAATACCATACATACATCTAAACTATGAAATATTTGCAGCCATTAGGTTTTAAGTCAAGTGAAAATGACTTTAAAGAGAGAAGTGACTAAATTTGTAGTTGATGAATTCGTATTGCCCATATATACTATCTTTTAACCACGCTTTCACATGTAAATAAGAGAAAGAGGGAAAGCGGGTGGCAGCAATTGTGAAAGTTCACACAATAGGAAAGATCAGAATCATAGTTTCACAAAGCCAAAATCAAACTCAAGACCTAATTACCCAAGGCACTTACAGTGGTAGGTAATGATGAACTAAAAAGTTCAGACAGTGCTTCAGAAATTGACAAGTCAACACCTTCCCAGACCAATGATCCAACTTCATCGTTAGGAAGCAGTTCTCCTTGCAAATACACAAAATTTGGCTGAAATGAATCAAGAACCCTACGGAATTCATCAGTACTGGGATTGTTCAAAGTTTGAACCTGCATTGCAACTAAATATTACAGCACAAGCAGATAAATTTCAAAAAAAAATAAAAAATACAAACCAACTACAATGGAATCATGTAATTCAAAGACGAATAACAGTCGATTTTTTTTCACCTCCAAACGTCCTGAAGAACTGATCTCAGGGAAGGGAAATCTCCGGCCAGTATCCTGCACATCCTCTTTCTGTCTATTTTGGGAATTTCTCCCACACGACACTGCAAGGACGCCACAAGTGTGCTTTAAAGCTCCTTGAATATGGAACATCGTCTCTAACAAAAAAAAAAACACCAACAGCAAATCGATTTCCACACTGCGCGTCAAAATCAAGCAGACCATAAGTAAGATTTAATTGAAACAAAACGAAATCACGAACAACCCAGATGAAGAAACAAGGAAATCTTACCGATCCAGAAGAGAAAAATTCAGAAATTTGAAGTACTGAAATACCCAGATGAAAGAAATCTGGAAAGATCGACGGCTACGACTCCAATGTCGAAAAGGGTTCCAAATCCAAATGATTAAGTAAAGAATGAAACCCTAGAAGAAGACTTTAAAATCCACCCAACCAATAAAAATTTGGGGGAATTAAAGGAAAAATAATTCCCGTGTCAAGTGCGAATCTCTCTGAACTCTCTACATCCACCACACCACACCACACCACACCACTTAATCAGAAACACTCCCAAAATTTAATAAAAATTATTTCTACTATTACAGTTATTAGTTTGTTTTAATAGAGGGAAGTTGTCAGCTTTACATTACCCAACACAAAACAACACCACGTTCAAATCCTCGCAAAGGTCAAACTTCAGAAATCAAAATTTCTGTTTTTTTTTTTTTTATTAATTTCATTTTTCGTGTTCCTTACTTTGTTTTTTATGAATAGAGTGTTTAAGGTTAGTAAAAACTCTTAATTAATCTTTAACATACTCAATCCAGTTCGTATTATTTACTTTGTTTCCTAATATGATCAATTGATCATTGTGTGTTCGTAACACTATTTACACTCTCTCTCTCTCTCTCTCTCTCTCTCTCTCTCTCATAGCTGCGTGGACTGGAATGACGAATTCCTAACGAGAATTTGCATTACACACCCCTATACTTTTATTGTATTGTCATAAACAACCCCCTTTTACTTTTTGTTTTTCTAATATTCATATGCCAAAAATGATATGAATGAAAAAAAAATAAAAAATTGTAACATTATTATTCTTCACAAAGTATTCCTCTGTCTAGCTGAGTTACTATGAATTACTCCTTCCTTGTCAAGAAATGAATAATTATCTATCAATGTCCATGATTACTTAGCTTTCCAAATGATCAATTGATGTACATAAATAAAAAGTGATCCGACTGTCAACTCTACTAAAGTATGGAAACCATGTATAACTTGGCAACAAAATTGATATACACGTGAAAAAGGTCAACTAAAATAGTAAAACCGCCAGGTTAGAGGTAAAAGTGAGACCTTTTCCCCGAGCGACATATGATAATTACGTGGATAAACAAAGGGAAACTGAATGAGGTGTATTCAATAAATAAGTGATCATTAGGGATCGAGATCGTTGACTATGACGAAATGGCGATCTCGCTCCATTCTAACCAAACAAAAATAAGATAAAGGGAAAATGAGCGAGATCACAGAGTCGGGCGAAATGGGCGATCTCGCCTTATTTCCTTGTACTTAACGTATGCAGAGATGAGGATGGAGCGAGATCACCGACTCTGTTGATAGGGTGATATCACCTCACTTTTTATGGGCTCAGTAAATATTAAGGCAAAGTATAGAGAGATTACTAACTCCGGGGAGATGGTGGTCTCGCCCCAATCTATCTGAAACATTTTTAACGGTTCTCTACAAAATACAAATCAACTCTGACACATAAAGATATTCACTAAATAAGACGAGAGACAAATCTCTACTTTTGGCATCCCATGATCCCACCTGCAGATGTGGTGAAGATGTATAAAGTATGTTGGGGCTAACTAGAGGAGAACACGTGTCATGTGGTCCAAGATGACATCGATGACGTCATAATACTTTATGAGACTATATATACTACATGCATCTTGGAGGTCAAGTAACACATTTACCTACCCTTAAGCTCTTTCAATACAGTTTGTGTTTTTCCATATATCATGTACTTACTCTCACACCCGAGGGGCTTTAGGCGGTGAAGCTCCCGGCTTAGTTTACGGTGTTCATCTTGCGGGTCTGAGGTGGATGATCAAGACAAGTTATCCTCTGTGATAACATTTTGGAGTGGTCAACTGAGCTCGATTCTTGGTAGCATCAGTTTGGTTACATTGCCGGGAACGAGTTTATCTCCACCAAAGGCCTCTTCATCTTTCAAATGTCCAGATTCCAAGCGGTTCAGTGATCAGCTTTTGTTGTTGTTTTCATTTGGTTTCGAATGGAGCAAATAGGAACCTTATTGTCTCCAAACCTAACGGTTCTTTTTATACCGCAAGTGCACGGGTTATAAATAGTATAGTAAGTGTAAGTACGGGTCGATTCCACAGAGAGACAGGGTTTACTTAGAAAAATATTTGCTTTTATATAAATTATAGAAATAAGATTGGGAGACATATGTTTTGGTTTGTGAAAATACTAGAAATATGCACAGATTACTTTAATTGAACTCTTATAAGTTGAAGGTATTCTCGGGTTTGGGACTCGAACAATCATTTATTCATCAAATAATCATGCCTTTGAATAAAAGTTTTCATCAAAATCAAGGATGGTACATTGAGCCTATACTACTTCTCACGATCAAGCAAGTAGTATTTGTATTCTTCACTAATTATGCCATATCTCTCGATGGCACATAATTAGTAAGAATCCGTTAATGTTTATAAAATTCGTGTACTTTTCATTCAAGAAACATCCCTAGCCCATTAATCTACTCTCGTGATTAATGTAACCTAGTTCAATTCATATGTTCCATTATTCGAGATTCACAGCTACGTCCTTCTCTCGATTAGCTAGAATCATACAAGTTGGATGTCTCCAAAATGTAAGTCTTTTTTAAGTTTGATATGAAAGAATTGTTAAGATGAAGAGAGATGACATGATTTAAAAGTGATGAATAATGGTGTTGAGTTTCCAATCCAAAGAACTTGGGGGGATTTTCCATTTTGACCCCTCTACTTCCATAGCTTTACTTTAAGCCCCTTGTACTTCAAAATATGAACTTAAAACATGTATATTTACACAAAATACCAACCAAGCGTAAATCGAAGATATAAAATAAAAGAAGCTAAATTATACTTAATTGGAATTAATTTTAAAGTAAATAACGTAATAAAAATACTATAAATGACTATAAAATAGTCATTTATCAACTTCCTCATACTTAAACCTTGCTTGTTCCCAAGCAAGTCTAAGATAAAAATAGAAGAGAGAGAGAGAAGTAAATGACCAAAAAGAAAGATAAAATTAAATAAGTAGCTCCCTTTCAGATTTGATGTGTTGTTAAAGATATTGTCTTTAAGAAAACCATTTTCAACATTGATTCATATCATCCAAAATTTGAAAGGATTTTCTAAAAAGATCTTTAAAGCATTTTGGAGTCTAGATAAAAGAACTAAAAATTAACTTTGCATAAATAAATGCTTTTCTAAGCAAATTTTTGGAAATGAAGATGCTTGGATTGAAAAAGACTTTTAAAATGAGAAAATATTTGTTATGCAACTTTAAGGACTTAAAATGATGATTTCACTTTAGAAAGACACTTTAAAGATTTTAGCACAACATTTTTGAATCACATATGATGGACGTGTTAATGGACGTGAAAAGGAAGGGATCAAGGCCAGCATTTCAAGTAACATTCTTAAAAGAAGATACATGTTTTTGAAATGTCATCACATCTTGCTTTTTATTGTCTCACTCTAATGATGATTTATTCATTTTAATTTTCGAGTGGAGAAGTTTATTGAAGCAAGGTGTGCTCATTTTTATGCTTAACTAGCCTTGAAGATGGAATGGAGGTAAAAAGTGATAAAAAAAAAAGGTGCATAAAGAGATGAGTGCCTTTCGAAAATGAATTTCAAAAATGAAAGTCCCCAAGTGCAAAAATAATCCTTTCGAAAATAATGATTAGTATCCAATGCTCCAAAATTTTCACAAAATAATGCTTTTTAGAGCAATTTTATTTATACTATATTAATTTATAATTATTTTATATGTCTCCCAATATACCCCTAAATTCAATTTCTAGAAAATGTTTTCAATTTTTTGAAAAAAAACTATGAATCAAGGAATAGAAATCGGTTTTAAAGGCAACTAAATAAACTTTAATGCTTAGAACATCTTATCATCATAGGGATTTTTTTTTTTTTGAAAGTAAACATGCTCTAATGCAAACATAGAAAAGGGAAAAAAATGCAGCTAGATAAACATAAAAAATGAATGAAAAACTAAACTAAAATGCAACTAAACCAATGATAATAAAAACAGATAAATTTCCCCCATACTTGAAGTAAACATTGTCCTCAATGTTCTCAAAACAAAGTAACAACTAAAACGGGGGGTGGGGAAAGAGAGAGAGTATAATAATATACTAAAAATGGTAAATTTTATAAGAAATATAATCTATCGGTTTACCATTCCGATTATGCTTGTTTAAGGTCATTAGCTCGACCCCTCTTTTTCAAGTGAAATGGGTGATGAATGGTATTGAGATGGTATGTTGTCCTTAACGATTCGCCATTTCATGCCCCTTGGTGTGATTGAGTCTCTATGGTCGATGCACGCGCGCCATCCCAGTGTGCTTTTCTTCTTAGGCCCCCTACCTTTTGATTTTTTAACTTTAATATGTTTCTTAGGGTGCACACTTTTTATATCACTATGATCTAAGGGCTTTTTATTTGTTATTTTTGAGTCCTTGGATTGTGATTCTTCACCCTTTTTGCTATCATTTGTAAGGGTGTCAACTTTATGGCACGGGTTCTTGAGATTTAAGTTTTGCATACTAAATTCAACCTCCTCATTTTCAACATTTAGAGAAAGAATACCATCCTTTACATTTATTAATTCACCAGCGGTGGCAAGGAAAGGTCTTCCTAAAATGATCGAAATTTGGTGATCTTATTCCATCTCAAGAACTACAAAATCGACAGAGATGATTAATTTTCCTATTTGACAAGGAACATCCTTCATAATACCCACGGGGTATTTGATGGAGCGATCTGCCAGTTTGAGTGAAATAGTGGTGGGTTTCATCTCCCCCATACCTAGTTTCTTACTAATAGAAAGTGGTAATAGGCCCCAAGATCTAACATTGCATTATCAACATTGTATTTACCTATGTTGTATGGAATAGAGAAAGTGTCGGGATCTTTCGATTTGGAAGGAATCTTTCTTTGTAAAATGGCACTAACATCCTCCGCCAAAATGATGGTCTCATTTTCCTCTAATTTCCTCTTGTTTGAAATAATATCCTTTAAAATTTTTGCATAAGAGGGCATTTGTTGCAATGCATTGGTAAAAGGAATATTGATATAAATTGATTTTAAAACTTCTAAAAAATTGCCAAATTGTTTATCTAACTTTGCCTTTACCAACCTTTGAGGGAATGGTATCGGTGGGTCAAAATTTCTAGAAATCTTAGAGGATTCCGTCCTCTTCTCATTTTCTTCATTGGTCTCAACTATCGGTGGGGTTGAACTAATATATTCCTCAGTAGGTTTACTATTTTCTTTAGGAGGGGGATTTATTAGCTCTTTCTCGCTCCTAATTATTACCGCATTAATATGCTCGTTGAGACCTTACATTTGATTGGGAAAACTCCCTTGTTGTCTATTCATTTGTGTTAGCCTGTTGAGCTTGTTGGTTTTCAAGCATCTTATTGTGCGCAACTAGATTATCAAACCTAGCATTCAATTGCTTGAAATTTTCCCTAAATTCATTATTGATCTTCTCTTGAGTGTTTTTACTTTCAAAAACAAAATCCATCAAAATATCTAACTTAGATTTAGGGGGAGGGAAAGCATTAGAATTAGAGTTGAAATTCTTTTGTGCAAATCCCGATGGTTGTGAATTTAAAACGTTGTTATTCTTATAGAAAAAATTGGGGTGATTTCTCCACTCAGGATTGTATGTGTTTGAATACATACCCCCTTTTGTCCAAAAGAATTGACAAAATTTACTTGCTCACTAGAAGTAGTGTCAAGTAGTTCAAAACTTTTCGTACTATGTGAGTTTGACCCACATAGTTCACAAATAACGTTAATGTTGGGCACGGGATTGATATTAAGAGTTTCAATTTTTTTTTCAAAATCATATCAACTTTTGATGAAACAAGAGTAACAACATCAACATTATACTTACCTGGAGTCCCTTGCGGTTGCTTCCTTTCATTCAACCATTGATAGTGGTTTAAGGCTATGTTTTCGATGAGATCATATGCCTCGTCCACTGTATTGTTCATAAGTGCTCCTCCTGCAGCAGCGTCTATGGTATCCTTTGTTTTGAATGTGAGACCATTATAAAATGTATGAACAATTAACCACTTTTCAAGCCCGTGGTGAGGGCATATCCTTAGGAGCTCCTTGAATCGCTCCCAAGTGTCATACAGTGACTCACTTCCCGTTTGACTAAAATTTGTAATTTTGGTACGAATTTGGACGGTCTTACTAGGTGGGAAGAAACGCCCTAGGAAAGCTTCTTGTACTTGGTCCCATGTCGTCAAGGAATTTTGGGGGATCGAGTTTAGCCACTGCTTCGCCTTGTCTTTAAGAGAAAAGGGGAAAAGGCGCATCCTTATAGCTTTCGACGTGACACCTTGAATTCAGGTGGTGTCACAATACTCCAAGAATGTTTGAACAAGAGATGGGGGTCTTCGAAAGCTGATCCACTGTATTGGTTATTCATAACCATATGTAGTAATTGCGGTTTTATCTCGAAGTTGGCCGCATTAGCATTTGTCACAACTAATTATGCCCTATCTCTCGATGGCACATAATTAGTAAGAATTCATTAATGTTTATAAAATCCACGTACTTTCCATTAGAGGAACATCCCTAGGCCGTTAATCTACTCTCGTGATTAATGTAACCTAGTTCAATTCATATGGTTTCGTTATTTGAGATTCACAGCTACGTCCTTCTCTCGATTAATTAGAATCATACAAGTTGGACGTCTCCAAAATATAAGTCTTTTAAGTTTGATATGAAAGAATTGTTAAAATGAAGAGAGATGAAGTGATTTAAAAGTGATGAATAATGGTGTTGAGTTTCCAACCCCAAGAACCTGGGGGATTACTCACAACCCATAATTAAAACAAGCATAAAGAAATAATAATATGAAGATAGGAATAGAAAGACTTATGCTTGTGGAGAAATAGAGGCTGAAAGTAAATTTCAATAATTTATTGCTTCAATCTTCAAAAGTAACTCCAATAACAATCGATGAATCTTTTAATATTGTGTATAAATAAATTGCTAGAGTATTTTGATATGTTTCTGTGTGTTTTTAGATCAATTTTTCTATATGTAAAACTGAGTACAAGGCCTCTTTATATAGGCATTTTGGCTGAGGGTTGCATCATTTCAAGAAAGGCATCTCTTGGCTGGTCAGGGGGTGCTCGGCCGAGGCAAGGGAGGTGCTCGGTCGAGCAAGGTCTTCAGTGAATGATCCTATTTCTGGTCTCTCATGCTCGGCCGAGTCAAGGAAGTGCTCGGCCGAGCATCATCTGTCTTGGATTGATTTATGAAATTTTCCATTTTGATCCCTCTACTTCCATAGCTTTACCTTTAGCCCCTTGTACTTCAAAATATGAACCTAAACCCTGTATATTTACACAAAGTACCAACCAAGCGTAAAATTGAAGATATAAAATAAAATAAGCTAAATTATACTTAATTGACATTAATTTTAAAGTAAACAATGTAATAAAAATACTATAAATGACTATAAAATAGCCATTTATAAAACCTCGAAGGCAAAAACCCTCAAGCCAGTTATGGAAATTCCCACTCCTCACTAGAATCAGGAAGAACAACCTCATGACTCTTGGGACACTTTTCATATCAGAACTTCAAAAAGGAGACATCAAATTCCTTCCTGGTCAAGGAGGGGAGAGGGAAGGCCGCAAGGGAGAGTGAGAAAGATATGATGGCAGCACAGAAGGTTGCTAGGGCCCATTAGGCACTCTACATCAAGCAACATAATGAGTTGCTGCTCCAGGTCTTGAAGAACAATCGTAAGTTGGAAGAGCTGGGGAGGCACCTTTATTGCTACCCAAAGAGATTGTTGGCGATATGCTTTTAACACCATCGAAGGTGCCAGAGCCCAGTCGATGAGGTAAGACGGAGCAGAGTGAAGAGGTGACCCAAGGAAATTAAAAAGGGCGGAAAGCTCCATCTCCACTAAGGAGAAGGGCTGATTGCGAAAAAGAAGGAAGTCGCGAGAGGCGAACTGAGAAAATGAAAGAGAGGGAAATCTTGCATAGAGAAAAGTCAAAGTCTCGACATGATCGAGATAAGGAGGAGCGATGAAAGCGAAGGCGAGTTCATTATGTACCAGGAGAAGAGGATGATTCCTATTATTACCAATATTCAGATTTAGGGTTGGATTCTGGGTACAAGTATGATAGTTTTGGTACCAAAGGGGGCAACAAGGATGAAAAACAGCTAGAGTGGGAGTGAATAGTTGTTACAAAAATTTCAACCCTTTTGCAAATAAACCTCTTGCTTACAAAACCACCCTTGCAATGTATCAAAATTGCAAGTGAGGTTTTGTAAAATGGATAACGGAATTTCTAAGCAACAAAGTGAGGTTTGATAGTGCGGTTTAGAAAATAATAAAAGTGAGGTTTGACAATAATTAAATTTAAACACAATTCACAAATCTGGTAAACCTATTAAAATCAAACAGATAAGACAAATTATTTTGAACTATGAACAATAAAGAAAATGCAGAAATTAAAGAACACAAGATTTGGAGTGGTTCAATCATAAATGATCTATGTCCACTACCAAAATGGTTAGTATTGGATTTTCTAACTACTAGATTTTGTATTAGATGTTGAGTGACATAACAAGGTTACAAGAATCAAACACAAATCTAAAATCTAAACAATGAAGCAAAACATAGACTATAACCGGTGTATCTCAAATGATATAATTTATGTGATTAATCAAGTAAGGTGTTTGTGTGTGTGATTATCAAGATTCAAGGATCTTTAGAACTATGTGATTTAGAGCTCAATAAATCTGAAGTGTTACAAATGCTTGAATTTCTAGGCTTAGAAATTTGTTATTGAAGCTATGAAGGTTTGAAGATGAAGATTCAAAGGATTCTGGAAATCTAAAATTTATTTAGATCTTCAAAGGACTCTCTCAAATGGATATTTTAAAGAAATTTTCAAATGATAAAGATTGGTGGTATTTATACCCATACACCAAAAAGTAGCCGTTTGTAACAGCTGTAGCAAGTACAGTGTTGGCGCGGTCTGATTGCACCACGTGTCCACTTTTGTCCTTTTGTTCAGAAGTTGTTGATAAGGTTTTATGGACCTCATACGACATTCTGGAATGAAGGACACCTGTCACCTTTTCAAATTCTTTTAAGCTCTGAGTGATCGTTAGACATGTTGATTGAACTCGTAGTTAACTCAATGTTGCTGACGTGGTTCAATCAATTAAAGTGGTACAATTCCTTCAAGTCTTCAATCAATGAATGGGGTTGGTGAGATACGGTTTATGAAGTGCGGTCTATGAGATTTGCCTTGCGGATTTCTAAGTGCGATTTCATATTGAGGTTTGCATAAGTGGTTTGCTAAGTGCGGTTTCATTCATGAGGTTTACACTAGCACTACGATTTTGCATGACTTCAAAACCTCTTGACTTGAAAACCTCATATCCAATGGATTTGTGCCAGTCTTCAAGCCTAAGTAATCTTATTCTATAAATTGGACTTGTACTAAAAATTGAACTCTAAGCTTCATTACATATGAGCCTAAAGTCCATAAAATATAGATGAGGTTATGGTATCAATCAAATTAAAGCTAAGGAAAGGAGAATTAAAGTATGCATACCAACAATCTCCCCCTATTTGATTGATGTCATTACCTACTATAGCAAAGGCAAAACATTGCACTTAGTAAAAACATGTACATAATACTTAACATGGTAAATTATGTCCCAAGTTAATGCACACACTAGCCTAAGTTATAGATTTATATACTAATGAAAGATGTAAAACTTACAAAATGAAAGTATAGAAGTACATTCAGTGTATACATAAAAATATGAGTTTAAGTTTAAATATGCGATTTAAACTGAATGTTTAAACATTAAGCACAAAATATAAGCGATTAAGTATATGTGCATGAGGTTTGAAAAACAATGCATTTATTGTTCTATAAACAAGCAGTTTGAATGAACAAAGTTTTGGAATCAACAATGATACATTTTTCTCATTACTACCTTTGAAAGGTTGGAAGTTACAAGTACAAGTAGGAATGAGATATAACAAAACAGCAGACAAAACAATAATTACAAGGAATGAAATGTGGTTTAGTGAGGCGGTTGGAATGGAACAACCTGATGGGCATCTAAATCAACGAAGTTCTGAGCAGTTGGTCCATCCACAATTTATTCTTGAATTGGGGCTCCAAAAAAGTTGAATGCAGAATTCTCAGCCCTTAGAGTTCTTCTCAGTCTTCTAACCTCTTCTAAAGTTCTTCCTTGAGCAGCTTCAACACCCCTTAAAGCATTCACCACACTTATGACTCTTGCATTGTTAGCTCTAACTACTCTGGTATTTGCTTCAGTGTTTTCTTTATGTTCATCCACGTTTGAGGTGTTTTCAGCAAGATTTTCATTGAGCCTTCAAGAATTCCATTCTGTTGAAGTTGAATTGAAGCATTCAAAGTGTCGTAAAAAGTGTGAATGGATTCTTGGATTGCGGTTGAGTGTGCGGTTTGAGAGGACTGCAACTTTGGCTCTAACTCAGCAACTCTCCCCCTGAAGCTTTCATCCATCTCCTTGAATTTGAAGCTAAGCTTGTCCCTAATTCCTTCATTCAGAGCTTCAAGCTTCTCTCTAACCTCATCAGCCATATTGGTTAACCTTGCAGTCAAACCATCTCCAACTAAGTCCACCTTGACCCTTAACTCTTCTCTTAGTAGTTCAGCATCATTTTGCAAGTTAGCTTGGATTGAGTCAAGCACATACGTCAATCAAGCTTCTTCATGCGGTCTAGAGCTTTTGACTTCTTCCAAAATTTCAGCTTTGAATCTTCCAAGGATTGATTCCATTGAAGTGAAAAAGACATCAAAAAGTTGGTGAAGGAAATCTTTGAGCTGATCTTTTGAGACCGCATCTCTCAGGGCTTAAATAACTCCTACTGCCAAGTTATTTCTAACTTTGCAAAACAGGCTACAGTTGAGTCTTTAACGGTGTTTGTGTTGGGTTTTACGGGTCCATGCGCAGCGGAATTAAGCATCTAATAACATAAAACCCAAAGAGCCTAGGATCCGTTCTATACAATTAACTTGAATTCTATGAGATAGAAATAACCAACCTTGAACGCTTTCCGTTCTTGAGCTATCGAACAATGTTTTGATGTGATATTGAATCACAAACTTCGAACTCTAGGCCTTGATCGTCGTACGAGCGAAGACCCTCTTATGGTATCGTCACCTTTGAATGAACCAAGAACAATTTCTTGATGATTGCTAGATCATAAACCTTGAAGAATATTGAGAATTTTGTTGTGATTTTCTTTTCAGAAATTCGGCTAGGATTTTAGGGTTTCACAGATCTTATATTTATACTACAATAGTATTGGTATATGTTTCCTAATCAAATTAGGAAATCGTCTGTCAAAACCGCCTTAGGCTTATGATGTCGCACGACCACACGAAGCCTATGGCCAAGTTGTGTCGCGCGATGACATATGCCACATCAGGAGTCTCAATCATTCTTCCTTTGGTTTAATCAATTCATTCTAGCTGTGTGTGACCCAATAGGATTATATTATGTTGGCAATGAGTTCGATCATATCGACCCTCATAAGACATAAGCGGACTCTAGCAAGCCATTATGTCTACCCAAATAATATAACGTAAGAGTTCACGTTTCCAATGGTACACTTCCATTTCTCCCTTTGTCTCACGATGTTATTTTGAACACAAGTCATGGTCCACGTCAACTTGTCTTTGTTCAATGCTTTCTCGATCTTGAGTATAATGATAATCCAATCGCATTGGGGTATGGCCATACACTTTCATCATTATCACTCATCGAGGGGCCCAAGCAAAACATCTCTCTTTCGAGGGACAAATTCCATCTTGACTTATCATCCTTCCCATCATGAATCCGATCATGCCAAAATTAGCCTTTATAAATATCGTGTTAAGATATCGTTTGACTAAAATCAAACATGACTTTCATCATATGTAAGGTCATGATAATCTCAGGTCTAGAGACTAAATGAAGTGACCATATGAGATTTAATTATGACATTTGACCATGACATAAATCTCATACGGGTCAAGTCCAGTCACTTGTTCTCTAACAAGTACCCATAAATTTAAGGTGCATCTCTATGCATATAATCATCATATGATTATCCATTAACATTTATACTAATTATTCACTTAATAATCAGGGACGGAGATTATTACAGATAAATATGCAAAACATATAATAATCAAATGGTTAAACTTTTCATATAACAATAAATAATGTCAACACATAAGTCTATCAACTATAGGCCTAGGGCATAACACTAACAGTTTGCTATCTCTCTCTCCCTTAATGGCATCATCAAATGAGCTTTTAAGCTTGGCCAATTCAAGGGATTGAGAGTGCACTTGATCTTGGAGATTGCAGTTGAAAGCAACAAGTTTAATCATTTGTCCTTTATTAGTGTGGAGTTGGCCTTGAATGATATGGAGGGCATTAAGTAGTTGGGAGTAATCAGATGGATGGATTGATGAGGATGGAATATTTGAGGAAATGAAGGATGAGGTTGAGTTTGTGAAGTTTGGGGTGCAGTTGATATGAGAGGTGTGGCTTGGGTAATAGGTGCAGTTTGGGTAGCAGGTGTGGTTTGAGTGAAGTGGGGTGAGAGGTTTTAGAAAATATGGGAAATGGGAATTAAGTGAGGTTGAGGGGTTTAGTAGAAATTGTATGAGTTGGAAGTGTTTGGGTTGGAATTGATTGGGTTGCGGTTTGGGTAGGGAGTGGAATAGTGGGAGTTGGAAGGACTGCGGTTTGAGGTGGGGGTGAAGTGTGAACCGCAGTTGGTTGGGGTTGAGTTTGTGAAGGTGAGGTTGATGGTGTGGAAGTATGAGGAAGTGGGGAAGGTTGAGGACTAATAGGTGAGGGTTCCCTAAGGTTTGAAGGAGGAGGAGATAGATGAATTTGAGACTTAGAAGGAGGCTCAACAAAAAATACTGAGTCCTTAGTCCAGTCCTCCATCCTTGATCTAATGGGGTTTATGGGATGAGGTCTTGGTCTTAGGATAGGTTCATCATCATCACTGGGACATCTCATTATGGAAGTGGAGTAGCAGGCCCAGCAGATGGTTGAGGGGACTAATCTTGGAAAGTAGGAGGGAGGGGGTTTGGTAATCTTGAAAAGGGAGATCTGAGTTGTTGTGGTCAGTGGCAGAGGAGGAGGATGAGGAGAACTCCTTGTTGAAGTAGGAGTCCATTTCACCAGCCACGGGGTTTATCAGGTTGCCAAGTTTATCAAACTTACCAAAATTTTGGGCCAACCTCTTGGATATGTAGTTGAATTTTTGAACACCCCTACTCTCATCCTCAATGGTTTTCTTCTTGAGTTTCCCTTTATTTGACGACTTCTTGCAAGCCATTTTAATTCTCTTCTTTGGAGTCTCCCTCTGAACAGTATCTCATTGCGGTTCATCAGAGGACTGAGGTTTAGGGGATTACTGCGGTTTAGGGGATGGTTTCGGTTTGGATTGAGCTACTGGTTCTTTTCCCTTTGCAGCTTTAGCTGCCAGCCTCTCTTTTTTCCTCTTTTCTAATCTTTCTAGCTCCTCTATGTGAAATGGAAGTAAGGCTTCATCAGAGGTAATCTTTTTTATGGTAATCTTTGTAGCAGTTGCTAGAGTGGGGATTTCAACCTCTCCAGCTTCTTCATTCATTTTCTCAACCTCTTCTTCTATATCAACTTCTTCATCAATCATAGGCTCATCATCTAGCACCAACTTCTTCTTCAGTTTCTTGGCTCTGCTTGGCTCACCTATGGAAGGACCTCCATGCGGTTTAGGGTAGGTGCAGTTTTGGATTTCTTCAAGGGAGGTTCAGATTTATCCTTCCCTTTTCTGGCCTTCTTTACAACCTTGCCTATAACAGCATATGCGGTTTCTGAATTTATTGCAATGTAGGCTTCTCTGGTTGGGAGGGTATCTCTTTCCCAAATCTCTCTGTAAGTATCATGTCCATTCATGTACTTGAATTCATGACAGACACTTAAGCCTAGTGATTCTTCTCTAGATGACCAATCCACCATATTCTGGATTAAGCTTCCTATGTTCCTCCAAATGTTCATAATTTCCAAAAATTGTTGTCAATAACCTGCAAAAGGGCCTCCATCTTTGGTCAACATCCCTTGTCTTTGACTTGTAGAGATCAATATGCGCAGATAATTCTCTCTTCAATATCTTGGGCCATTGGAGAGGGATCTCTGAGTAAATGTGAAATTACCCGATCCGGAGACGGATGAGCACATCGGATTTGTTCCTTTTTGAAAAGTGAAATTTTTTTTGAACATTGGATGGATGAATTTCTTTGAAAAGAGAGTCGCCACGCTATTTTGTTGTAAGCCCAAAACATTGACAAAAGGCTTTTGATGTGAGATTTTGAGTTCGGAGATTATATTACGCCTCGTGAAGAGATTTTTATGCTCACCCGAAACGCCTCATGTCCATGAGACATTCTGAAAAAGTTGTGTGTGCATGTGTCCAAAATCAAGTGACCTCGTTGTCTAAAAAAAGGGGAAAACTTTGCAGTTTTTAGCAGAAACTGTTTGTTTTGATAAAAGGCGGGGGGTTAAAAATAAATCTGAAACTAAAGAAAATTGGAAACTGAACAATTGTCACAAATTGCAAACTAATCCGTACGGATCAATGCCTCATTAAAAGGAGGTCCGTACGGATTGGTATATACAGTAAACTGTTTTTTTGTATCTTGATGTTACATCGATTAGATTTGAGGAGCAAAGGTGGCAGCTTCTGGATTGCCCAGAAAAGTGGCCATAAAACCAAAAGGAGGGAAATGTCCAATCTTAGGGTGGTACAACAATGGTGGTTTCAAGCTTTTCTTGAAAAACAACAATGGAGATTGTTTGCCCCAAGTAAAGAAATGAGAAGATCTTTTGAAGGTTTACACTTGAAATTTTTCACCCTTTTAAGAAGAAAATGAAAGAAATGGAGTTAAATAAACACTTGTAACCATAATCCCTAGAACCACATTTTTGACATTTTCATCATTGGTGATTAGGTTTACTTGTATCATGGTAACTTAAGAAAAGAAAATGTATCAAAGGATGATTTTAGGAAGTATAATACATTTGAAAGTAAATAAAGGAAAGATGATGCATGGAATATGAACAAACCACTATCACCATTAGACCTCCATTATTAATCACATTGTGAATGGACAATCTTGTAGGATCATTTAGATGGTTTGGATCTACAATGTACTAGATAAGTAGAGATTACATTACAAATGATATATTTAACAACAATAATTCATAATATGTTAAAAGAATTGTAAATGGAAAGTTAAAGCATTATTTAAGTTTCGGAAAGAGATCTTACCAATAATTGGTTATTTTCTATCCTCCTATGGTTTGATTTTTGTGAGAAAAGTATGGGATTTGTTTAGGGTGTTTAAGGAGAGAATTTTGCTCTCACTTAGGCAGAATATCCCCTAATTCTCACTCTTCTCAAATTTCTTTTATTGTTTTGTTCTTGTTGTGTTATTTTCTTGTTATGTGAAAGCATGTGATGTACTTAATGTGATTAAGAAGGAGAGAATTCTGCTCTCACTTAGGCAGAATGTCCCCTAATGCTCACTCTTCTCAAATTTCTTGTATTGTGCAATTTTTGTGCCGCTTTTTTGTGTTTTTTCTGTCCCAAATGAAGGAGCAAGAGGTCTGTATTTATAGCCTCAGGAAAATGGCAAAGAGGTCCGCAGGCCAGACTCTTCCTTTTGCAAGGTGGTCCGTGCGGACCAAGGTGCAATGTTAGTATTTTTTTACTTTTTTGTCATTTGTGTGAGGTCTTTTTGATGTTTTTAATGTACAAAATTTCCTTCCTTGCTTTGTTTGGTCAATTTGACCCTTGGAAAGTCACGAAACTTTGTGATTATGGATAAGTGACCCTTGGTGTCCTTCCCAAATGCTCGGATGGAGAGTGGTCCGGATTGAGGTACATACAGAAGCTCCTCGGCGACATCACATACGAAGTAAGTGGGGTCGTTGTTAAAAATAAGAATCCCAATTTGGATCGCTCGTCGGGAAGGAGAGATAAACGACTGAGTCGATCGTACGGCCGGACCCTTTGATAGGATTCCTACGTATCTCAAGTGGGAATCAAGCCAATCGTAGTTCGAGTATGAGGACAATTTGGAGGGGCCTCAACCTGTAGGTAATGATTTATTTTGTGTAGGCATCAAGAACCTAAAGAGATTCAATGGCCTCGGGGGCGTTCGTCGTTTCTTGTCTGGAAACACTTTGCCACTCAGTTGGGGAGAGATTCGGGCTTATGATTATGGCCGAAATTCGGGCTTACGATGACTGTCGAAGAAAGTTTATTCGGGCTTACGATGACGACCAAAGATAGGATATTCGAGCTTACGATAACTGCCGAAGAAAGGTTCGGGCTTACGATGACGACCGAAGAAAGGATATTCGGGCTTACGATAACTGCCGAATAAAGGTTCGGGCTTACGATGACGGCCTAAGAAATGATATTCGGCCTTACAATAACTGCCGAAGATAGGTATCGGGCTTACGATGACTGCTGAAGATAGGATATTCGGGTTTACGATAACTGCCGAAGATTGGTGATATAGGCCACGAAGGGCCTCCTCCAGGATAGCGAGGCATTCGTTGCGTTGAAGTCTACTGATGCTGATGATGATCACTGTTAGAAAACCCGTTCCTACAGAGAAGGTCCTTGCTCGGGCTATATTTACGATGTCTGAATTTTCAGGACATGCTATCCTCCCTTCTTTGACCATATTCCAAAGAATATCGCTCCATCTGTTGGTGTAGTTCCCTAGGCGTTTAGTTATGTTTGACTTATAATCTAACCGCTATGTAATTGTCTTTATCATTTATTATAGAGAAAGTATTATTTGGTTCATTATATGTTTACATGTTTATTATATTGAACTGCGTTCCTAGTTATTGTGAATAACTAGTATAAGGTGGTAGTGGATAATCATTGAGATGATTATATGCATGTGATGCACATTATACTTATGGATACTTGCTAGAGAACAAGTATTGGACATGACCTATCGATGAGATTTATGACATGGTTTATAGTCATATGTGTCATGAATAAATCTCATGATGGTCGTGTTATTGAATCCTTTGAACCTGAGATTATCATCGTCTTCCACATGATGAACATTGTGTTTGATATAGTCTAACACTATCTTTAATCGGATAGCAATAAGGGCTATGTTGGCATGATTGGATTCTTGTGGGGAAGAATGATAAGTTAAGATGGGATTTGTCCCTCTCGTTGAGAGAGATGTTTTCTTGGGCCCCTCGATGAATGATGTTGATGAAATGTGTGGCCACGCTCAAGTGATTTCATAAAGATCAAAAGCATTTGGATTATCAACATATTCGGAATCGAGAAAGTATTGAACATGTGAGTTGACATGGACCATGACTCGTGTTCAATTGGACATCACGGACAAAGGGATTGTGACATTTGATCTATCGAGGAATCAAGCTTTGATGTTATATTAATTGGGTAGATATAATGGTTTGCTAGAAACCACTTATACCTTGTGAGGTCGATCTTTCGACTCACTACCAACAGAATATAATTCCTATTGGGTCACACACAAAGAACGAATTGATCATTGGCTGAAAATTGGATACTTTGGGGAATGGCACGACTCGTGCCCCTGAGGACGAGTCATGACATTAAGGCAGTACAACTGCATTTTGAGGCAACCAAGGAATATTGTTGACTTTTGACTTTTGGGATCATGCACGAGTCGTGCCCTTGGGCACAAGTCGTGCCCTTGATCAGCACAAGTGCAAATTAGGTCACGAGTCGTGTCACGACTTGAATTTGTCTTGGGACACTCATGATGGCCTGGAATGACTCGTGGCACGAGTCGTGCCCAGGAGCACGAGTTGTGCCCTGAGCGAATTTTGGTCAGCACGCGAATTCCTTTGGCGATTTGGTTTTGGTAAAACAAGGACTCCTACCCTAATATGATTAGGGATTTATATGTGATATAAATATAAACCTTGTGCAGCCATTAAACCTCTCTCACACATCATTGTTCTAGTTTTTATGAAACACTAGATATTGATTATTGATTAAGAATCAAAAGTCCCAAAATCAATTCCGTTGTTTTTGCCATTGATTATTGAAAAGATTTCAATAATCGGAAAGATCATCTAGCAATACAACAAGAAGAGTTCTTGGTTCGTTCACGTGTGGATCACCATTAGAGGGAGGTTGCTTTATCTCCTAAGGCTTAAAGATCTCCATTGATTGATTCATCACCAAGGTTGAACAAGGAAGATAGAAGATTCGACATCAAAATTCTAAGGCTTGAATTTTGAGATCTGTTTTGACAAACTTAATCGCATTCAAGGTATGTAATTCTATTTCATGTTTCCAATCTATTCATGCTAGACGGATTTAAGGGCTAGGGTTTTGTTATTGTATAATTTTTTCCGCTGCGTTTGTAACCCCAAAACCCAACACCATCTTCCTCAAATCGGGTAATGGGATGTCAGATTGGATTATGCCGCTATAATTGCCTTTCCGGGATTTGAATGTGTCCACATGGGGGTTGACAATTCTTGAAGCATCGGTAGTAGGCATGCTTTCTTCGAGGGGATTTTCGGTGAAGTACTTATCTATTCCTCGGTCAAGCAGCATTTGGGCATCCATTTCTTGGTCCTCTCTCATGCATTCCTCATAATAGCATCGGTCCGATTCTCCATATTGGCCTAGGGCTTCCTCAGATTCCAATTCATCGAACCCCATTGCGTTGATGTTAGGATCCTTTTCGTATCGGATCATGTCTGGAGCCTCGTCTGCCAAGTAGTATTCGGTCATGTCAGGACCTTCCTCCGAGTCATAGTCTGTTCCCCATGAATTTTCCATCATACTGCTCCCATGGATTATTTCAAGATTTTCCTTGACGTTGACAAACTTTACGCATTGTTGCAAAGTTGACGTAACTCCCTTTATCTGGTGCAACCAGGGTCGTCCTAGTAAGGCAGAGAAGGCAGACTCAATTTCCATCACTTGGAATTCTACTGACTCCTTTTGCTCATTAAATTGGAGGTCTAAAGTTACCACTCCCAAGATTGTGCGGGCCAAGGAGTTGTAAGCTCGGAGTATTCGAGAGGAAGGTATCAGCTGGGAATACTCGATTCTTAACCCTCTCATTGTGCGTGCAGTGAGGATGTTGACCGACGAACCGTTGTCAACCAACACATCTGTAAGGTCGAATTTGTTCAACTTGATGAGGATGTGAAGGGTCTCATTGTGCCTATTTCGGTATTCTAGCAAGTCCACGTCTTTGAAGGTTATGACGTTTCTGGCACTGCCGCTTGTTTGACATGTTTCAAATCGTCTCATCTCCAGGAGCGTTCGATCCATCCATTGGTGTGCCCTGATGCTGACAAGGATCGTTGGGGAACAACCATTCTTAGATTCTCTCTTCTGAATTCCTCATTATGGGAGCACCAGGTTTTGCCTTCACGCCCCCAATCATCACGGGACAACATATTGATTGAACTGGAAATCGTAGAGGACTTATCCATATATGAGGTTTTGTCAAACGCCACCATGTTTACCCTGTCATTTTTGGGGAAAGGGTTCCCAACTGTGTTAGGACCACGGTGGCATTCCAACTTTACTTCCTCAATCAGCCCTTAGACCACTTGTTTTAGTACGATGCAATTGTCGGTGGTGTGGCCAGGGTAGTTGTGAAAAGTGTACCCTTTGCTCATATACAGGTTAGGGTTGGGATTCCTCAATTGATAATTCTCAAGAGGATTGAGCATGTTTTGCTTCACCAATGCCTCTAAGACTTGGCTTATTGGCTTCTCGAGATTATTAAAATGCTGGAAGCCCTAATGCCGAGGGGGGCCATTATTCTTTAGGGGTGCTTGATCATGGCTCCCTTGGATTTCGTTCTAAATATAGTGGACTGCTCTGGTAACCTCTTTCCCCTTGTTTAGGGCAGATGTCGGATTAGACGGGGCTGCCCTGTAGCGATAAGAAGGGACTGGACTGGCTACCATTTTCTGCATGCTCAGAGTTTTTTCAAACACGGTCTCAACTTTGAACATGGCGCGAAGATCAGGATAGAAGTGGTGATTGATCAAAGCCCTCAAAGATGGCTTAAGGCAAGAGTGGAAGATATCCATCTGTTCTTCCTTCGAAAGAGGATCCATTATTTCGCTTAACTTCCAATTTCACCTCTTGTAGAATTCCCCTACCGGCTCATCATCTCTCTACTCGGTGGCTTACAGGTCATGCTGGTTTGTTTCCCACTCGAGATTAGCACGGTATTTCTCTAGGAAGATATCACTTATTTGTTCCCAGGTGGAGCGGTTTTCTGCTTTCACGTTGAGAAACCACCGCAGGGCCGTGGATTTTAAGGAGTGTTGGAAGTGGTCTGCCATTTTCTGAGGGGTAGCCCCTTTGGCCCTCATACCTAAGACATAGGTATCGATATGGGTATTTAGGCATTCCGTCTTATCAAAATTTTCCATCTTAGGCATCCTGAACTTCGGGGGGAGAAGCACTACCTTGCTTGGCTCCGTGGGCATAAGCGAATCCTTTTGGGAACCGACCATTTTTCCTTGCATCTCTTTTACCTGCTCGACTAACCAAGCTATGTGGGGATCATTAGGAGAGGAGGGGTTAGATTGCCGGTTCCTGGGATGGAACCCAAAGATGGAGGTGGATTTGCTGATGGAATTGCCACTCGGGAATCCTGGGGAGGCAAGTGAGTGTATACAAGTCCATGCCCTTGATTGCCAAAACCGAAGCTAGAGGCACGATTATCTGGACCATGCTGGACTGTGCTTGGGAACTGGGGAAATGCTTCATTGGACCCAAGAGGCAGTCTAGAAGGGTAAGTTCGATACATCGGGTTATCTGCCTGGGTTGTCTGTTCCTGGCGGGCACTGTGGCTTCAGATGATAGCTTCTAGGTTCATAAGGAGGCAAAGGATTGAACCCTGGTGGATACTGAGAAACATTAGGTTACCAAGGGAGCAGGCCCATAAGTATGCTGGTGGTACTGAGTCTGCGGGGCGGGGCTAGGAAACTGACTGTACTGAGGTTGGGAAGCTGGAGCTGTTTGATTGAATCATTGATGTTCAAATGGGGCTTCAAGCGGGAATTGCTTTGCGTTGCCGGATTTCCGTAGCTTTATGGAGGGGGGACTTGCTGGTAATTTTGAGAAGCTGAGGGAGATGGCAAGTCTTCATCTTCTATGAGGACAAATGTCCCATCTGGTTGGGGGACTGCAACTGTCCCACGACGACGCATGGTATCTATGATCCAAGCCTGCTGTTCTTCTTGGCGTTTCTTAAGAGCCTCAAAAGCTTACAAGACTTCTTATACTGTCTGAAGATTTCCCAGGGGCGGATTTCCATTCCCATCATTGTTATCTGTTGACCTTGCCATTGGAGAGTAGCGAACTGTTCGAACTGCAGAATCTGAGGGGCTGTCTGACCTTTTGACCTCAATGGTGAAAAGACGGCAACCCGGGACCCTCAACCACTCTCGATTCGCTGCATTAGGTGAAAGGTAGTGTTTAGACTCGGGAGGGTATTTGGCTGAAGGCGAAAGCTCATGCGACATGCATTTCTTTTTTTATTAGCTGTTTGAGTTTACTTAAAACGTGTCTTCTTGGAATCCTAATGGTTGGAAAAGCTTTCTCTTCTTTTTCGCGACTATTCTAGATCCTAGGTTAGTGGAATTCGTCATTACGTCTATAGGCCCCTCATTTTTCACCTGTATTTCAACCTCCCAGGGTGCTTGAGTGAAGGTCTTATAGGGGAAGCAGTTTCCACCAACCAAAAAGAGAAACGAGCCTAAGGACCGAGCCTGTCATATGAGTTTCAATGTTCCTGCCATGTGAATTGCGAACAAAGCCGATATCTCTAAGTCAATATCGGGTCAAAGTTTGGCATGACCTTCCTTTGTCTTTCTTTTGTAAGGGATCTTTAACTTTTAGATTTGACTGGCTCGTGATTGTCATGGGTGGCCCATTAAAGACTCGATGACATGGTGTCACATCGGGCTTCGACAATATCCGATATAGGCGGTGTCTAAGTTAACGCTAGAAATCAAGATCGGGTCAATAGATAACCCTTTCGAGCTTGCTTTCTCAAGGGACCTTTACTTTTAGGTTTTGACTCAGAAAACGATCGATATGGGATATACATTTAGGCTTCATGACACGGACGGGGTAAAAAAAAACCAACCAAGTCTCGGACAAAGTGTGACACAAATAGTGCATGGTTGACACTGGCAAGGAGGGGTTGCTTGGAATGATCCCGTGCGCGCAAGAGAGGCATAGGAACACCTTTCGAGCTGCAATTGAGACCATCCCGGGTTCAGGGTTGTAGTGTGCAGGGGTTCATGGCAAGAGTGCGCATAGTTGAAATTACAAGGATCGCGCGGACTGCGGCGAGCGGTTCTTTCGAATGGACTTCACTTGGAAAAGAGAGTCGCCACGCCGTTTTGTATTATGAGCCTAAACTTTGAAAAAGGCTGGTTTGAAAAAGGAGGCCGTTTGATTGTTAGCCAAAACTTAGGAAAAGGCTTTAAAAACGGGATGTTTTGATTGGTAGCCAAAACTTGAAAAAAGGCTTTTAGGACCAGAGATTGTTAGGTTCGGAGGTCACGTTTCGTTTCGGGAAGAGTATATTGAGATCACCCAAAATGCCTCGTATGACGAGTCTTTCTACCTTTCTTGAAAAGTGTGCATGTGTGTGTGTGTTCGTGTTGCTTTTGAAAAGGAGCTTGAATGGCAAGCTTTAATCTTGGTTTGAATGGCAAGCTTTAATCTTGGTTTGAATGACAAACGCTGATTTTGGTAAAGGAGCGTTTGAATGACAAACGTAGGTTTTGAGTTTGAAATGAGCGTTTGAATGTCAAACATCGATTTTGAGGGGTTTTGAAAAGGAGTTCGAATGACGAACTTCGGTTTTGAACCGGGCATTACGATGTTACCCATTTTGATGAAAACAATGGCAAGTAAGATGCGATTAACGAGTCATTTTTGTGACTCGGACATTTGTAAGTAAATACTATCAACAAACTAAACGGTTTGGACTTGTAAATGACAGTATTGAAAATGCGGTATCAACGGAATCAAACGATCCGGACGGTAAAAGTGCGATCGACGAGCCAAATGACTCGGAGTTATAAAGTGCGTAAAGTAAGTGCGATATCAACGGATCAAACGATCCAGACTTGTAAATGACAATCACGGATCGAACGATCCAAACGGTAAAAGTGCGATCAGCGGATCGAACGATCCGGACTGTAAATGACAGAAACCTAAAAAGGGGACTTGAACGCCGTTTTAACCCGAAATTACTTCTCTTACGGGAGAGAAGATGATTATGGACTAAAACGTATCGAGTCCCGTAGACGCCGTTACGTCTACATTTTGAGAGTGAGAGTTTATCAAATTTGGTGTTGACTCTTTGGCTCGGGAGGACGTATACGGGATACGGTTTGGTGTTTGAGAGGTGTTTCGGAAGTGTTTGGGCAGAGTTTCCCCTTTTATTTGGTGCTTAGAAACCTAGGAATTTGGGCAGCATTTCGACTTGGGTCGGTTTAGCCTGTATTTTTTGAGGATCAGAATCCACTGACGAGTAGAACGAGGGCCCCGAAGAGTAGAGAATTCCGCCGACGAGTAGCACGAGGGCCCCCGAAGAGCGGAAGAAAGACAAGCCTTTTACTTGGGGTGGAGAGAGGAGAGAAAATTGTGTCGTTAAAATGAAGGAGGAGGGGAGTATTTATTGGAGGAGGAGACTTGGAGAAGGAGGTGAGGAGACTTGGAGAAGGAGGTTATGTTGCTTAGCCTGGTTGTTTTATGGCGTAAAATAGTCCGGCCGGATCCTTCTTCAATTTGGGGACATTTTGGTCATTTGGCCTTGAGTTTGATTGAATCTGGCACATTTTATTTAATCCAGTAAAACAGTCCGGCCGACCCGTTCTTCAAATTGGCTATTTTTCCGAATTAAACTAGTTATATGCGTAGATCTTGTTCTTGCGTTCGATTTGATATGTGGTGGGCATGAGGGGTTTATGACCTCCGGAAGGTCGAGACGCTCGAAAACAGCAAATCAAATCCCGGAAGACCCCGAAAAGTGCGTTTTTCGGGGAAAGATGTACTTTTACGTGTGATAACGTGTGTTGAGTACACTTTGATGTCGGGATGCACGGGGCAGTCCCGGGATGTCTCGTTGACTTGCGAACGGGGAGCTTAACGGGTTTCGGTTAACTTTTAATGGATTTTGACGATCCGAATTTGGGTACTTACAGTAGCCCCTCAGGGACATCACTTTCGAAGGAAGTGGGGTCGTTGAAAAAGATAAGGATCCAAATCGGGGAATGCCTTACTTGGAGGGACCTGAGAGGTCAGCTGGCTGGACCCTTAGCGAAAGGATTCCTACGTATCCCGAGCGGGAATCAAGCCGATCGTAGTTCACGAGTGTGAGGGCAATTTGTAGGGGCCTCGACCTGTGGGGAATGATTAGGAGGAGTTCGTCCCGATTGAGACTGTTTGGAGGCGTCTGAACCTAAGCGAGACTATTAGGAGGCGTCTGAACCTAAGTGTGAGTGTGACTATTTTAAGGCGTCTATCCTGAGTGTGACTATTTTAAGGCGTCTATCCTGAGTGTGACTATTTTAAGGCATCATACCTGAGTGTGACTATTTTAAGGCGTCTAACCAGAGTGTGACTATTTTAAGGCGTCATACCTGAGTGTGACTATTTTAAGGCATCTATCTTGAGTGTGACTATTTTAAGGCGTCTATCCTGAGTGTGACTACTGTTGGGTTTTACGGGTCCATGCGCAGCGGAATTAAGCATTAAAAACATAAAACCCAAGAAGCCCTAGGATTCGTTCTATACAATTAATTTAAATTCCTATGAGATAGAATTAAACCAACCTCGAACGCTTTCCGTTCTTGAGCTATCGAACGATTTGATTATGTGATATCGAATCACAAACTTCGTTCTTCAACTTGATTGAACTCTAGGCCTTGATCGATGAACGAGCGAAGACCCTCTTTCGGTATCCACACCTTTGAATGAATTCAAGAACAACTTCTTGATGATTGCTAGATCTAAAACCTTGAAGAATATTGAGAGTATTTAATTGAGAATTTTGCTTGAAAATTTCGGCTAGAGAATTAGGTCTGACAGACCCCTTGTATTTATACTACAATAGTAAGAATACGTCTCCTAATCGTATTAGGAGAGACAGGCTGTCATACCGCGTACGGGCTTATTATGTCGCGCGGTATATTAAGCCATTGGCTTAATATGTCGCGTGACATATGTAGCAGTGCGATACTCTCAATCATTCTTCCTCCGGTTTAACCAATTCATTCTAGTTGTGTGTGACCCAATAGGATTACATTATGTTGGCAATGAGTTCGATCATATCGAACCTCATAAGACATAAGCGGACTCTAGCAAGCCATTATGTCTACCCAAATAATGTAACGTAAGAGTTCACGTTTCCATTGGTGTACTTCCATTTATCCCTTTGTCTCACGATGTTATATTGAACACAAGTCATGGTCCTCGTCAACTTGTTATTGTTCAATGCTTTCTCGATTCTTGAGTATAATGATAATTCCAATCATATTGGGGTACGGCCATACACTTCCATCATTATCACTCATCGAGGGGCCCAATCAAAACATCTCTCTTACGAGGGACAAATTCCTTCTTGACTTATCATCCTTCCCATCATGAATCCGATCATGCCAATGATAGTCTTTATAGATATCGTGTTAAGATATCGTTTGACTAAAATCAAACATGACTTTCATCATATGTAAGGTCATGATAATCTCAGGTCTAGGGACTAAATGAAGTAACCGTATGAGATTTAATTATGACATTTGACCATGACATAAATCTCATGCGGGTCATGTCCAGTCACTTGTTCTCTAACAAGTACCCATAATTTCAATGTGCATCTCTATGCATATAATCATCACATGATTATCCATTGACAATTATACTAATTATTCTCTTAATAATTAGGGACGAAGATTATTATAAACAAATATACAAAATATATAATAATCAAATGATAAACATCTCATATAATAATAAATAATGTCAACACATAAGTCTATCAATCATAGGCCTAGGGCATAACACCAACATCTCCCACTTGCACTAGGCCCAATCTACCATGTATCGAATACCCATGGACCTAACATGACCATCATGTTTAGCTTGCGGGGAGAGCCTTAGTTAATGGGTCCGCCACGTTGTCATTAGTGTCTACTCGCATATCTTAACGTCTTCCCTTTCACATATCTCACGGATAATGTGGAAACGTCGAAGTATATGTTTGGATCTCAGTGTGACCTTGGTTCCTTTGCTTGTGCAATGGCACCATTGTTATCACAGTAAAGTTCAATAGGGTCTCGATGCTTGGAACGACTTCCAAATCACTAATGAACTTCTTGATCCAAACTGCTTCCTTAGCTGCATCGGATGCCGCTATGTACTCAGCTTCGGTTGTAGAATCAGCGACGGTACTTTGCTTGGAACTTTTCCAACTCACAATTCCTCCATTAAGCGTAAACAAAAATCCAGACTGCGATCTGAAATCATCTTTGTCGGTTTGGAAGCTAGCATCCGTGTAGCCTTTGACTACAAGATCTTCTTCCATTCCTCCAAAGACCAAGAATACATCCTTAGTTCTTCGTAAGTACTTAAGGATATTCTTGGCTTTATCCAATGTGGTTCGCCGGGATCCGATTGGTACCTACTCGTCATGCTTAGAGCACACGAGATATCGGGTCTAGTACATAACATAGCATACATGATAGACCCAATTGCCGAAGCATATGGAATACCATTCATTCTCTTTCGCTCATCATTAGTCTTAGGACTTTGATTCTTGCTAAGAGATATACCATGCAACATTGGCAAGTTTCCTCTTTTAGAATTTTCCATTTGGAATCTTCTAAGGACTTTGTCAATGTAAGTACTTTGACTTAAACCAATCATTCTCTTGGATCTATCTCTATAGATCTTGATACCAAGGATATATGCGGCTTCGCCCATATCTTTCATTGAAAAGCACTTTCCCAACAAAGACTTGACAGTCTCTAGTGCAAGAACGTCATTTCCAATGAGTAAGATATCGTCGACATACAACACTAAAAATAGTGCTACGCTCCCACTAATTTTCTTGTATACACAAGGTTCATCTTCGTTCTCGATAAAACCAAACTCCTTGATTGCTTCATCAAAACGTAGATTCCAACTCCTAGAAGCTTGCTTCAATCCATAAATGAATTTCTGCAACTTACACACCTTGTTAGAATTTTCTGGATTGACAAAACCTTCAGGTTGTATCATGCATACATCCTCAAGTAACTTCCCATTAAGGAAAGCTGTTTTGACATCCATTTGCCATATCTCACAGTCATAATATGCGGCTATGGCAAGTAAAATTCTAATAGACTTAAGCATAGCTACAGGCGAGAAGGTTTCATCATAGTCTATGCCATGAATCTGCCTATATCCCTTAGCTACTAGCCTAGCCTTATAGGTGTGCACCTTCCCATCCATGTCGGTCTTCTTCTTGAAGACCCATTTGCACCCTATGGTTTTTACACCTTCGGGTGGATCAATCAAGTTCCAAACTTGATTATCAGCCATGGATTGTAATTCGGACTTCATGGCCTCTTGCCATTTTTCCGAATCAGGAGCGGACATCGCTTCTTGATAGCAAGTGGGTTCATCGTTTTCGATTAACTCCACTTCATCACTTTCCGTAACGAGAAATCCATATCTCTCGGGTTCGGATCATGACCTACCACTTCGGCGAAGAACTTGTGCATCTTGAACCGGTTCCACAACGGTTTGTGAACTTGGTTCAGTTTCTACCATTGGTTCAATGTTGTTTTCGGGTTCTCGAATTTCTTCGAGATCTATTTTACTCCCACTGGTTCCTTTGCGAAGAAACTCCTTTTCTAAGAAAGTACCATTTCGAGCAACAAACACTTTGTTCTCATTTCGGTTGTAGAAATAGTATCCTTTGGTTTCCTTAGGATAACCCACGAAAACACATTTATCAGATTTAGGTGCTAGCTTGTCGGAAGTTAACTTCTTGACATATGCATCGCAACCCCAAATCTTCATGAAAGACAAACTAGGTTTTCTTCCATGCCACATCTCATATGGGGTCTTTTGAACCGATTTGGTAGGAACTCTGTTTATAGTGAAAGCGGGAGTTTCTAGTGCATGTCCCCAAAAGGATAAAGGAAGCTCAACTTGACTCATCATAGAACGAACCATGTCCAACAAAGTTCTATTCCTCCTTTCAGACACACCATTCCATTGTGGTGTTCCGGGTGGAGAGAGTTCTGAAACGATTCCACAACTCTTAAGATGACTGTCAAATTCATGGCTCAAATATTCACCACCTCGATCGGATCGAAGTACCTTAATAGTTTTGCCAAGTTGATTTTACACCTCATTTTGAAATATTCGAAATATTTCAAACGATTCACTTTTATGTTTCATTAGATAAACATATCCAAATCTACTATAATCATCAGTGAATGTTATGAAGTACCGAAATCCTCCCCTAGCATCGCTACTCATAGGCCCACATACATCTGTATGTATGATTCCTAATAAGTCGCCCGCCCTTTCACCGGTTTTGGTAAATGGGTCCTTGGTCATCTTGCCAAGTAAACAAGATTCGCATGTCTCATATGATTCATAATCATGTGAGTCCAAAAATCCATCTTTGTGGAGTTTAGAAATGCGTTTCTCGTTTATATGGCCAAGACGACAATGCCATAAGTAAGTGTGATTTACATCATTGGGTTTAGATCTCTTGTTAATGTTATAGACATCATTATCACGATTTTCAACATCAAGAATATAAAGGCCATTGAATGAAACAGCAGTACAATAATGCATTTCACTCTTGTAAATAGAAAATTTCTTATCACATATAAGAAAATTAAAACCTTCATTATCCAAACATGAAATCGAAATAATATTCCTACTTAAAGCTGGAACGTAATAACAATTGTTCAAAACATGTATTAGCCCACTAGGTAAAGTAACTTCATAAGTTCCTACGGCTAATGCAGCAACTCTTGCTCCATTCCCCACACGTAGGTCCACTTCACCTTCCTTAAGCATCCTTCTTCTTTAGACCTGCACATTTAAACAAATGTGAGTTCCACATCCGGTATCCAATACCCAAGAACTAGAAGTAGATAGGAATATATCTATAACAAAGATACCTGAAGTCGAAGCAACTCCTTTGCTCTTCTTCAGTGCTTCCTTGTATTTTGCGCAGTTTTTCCTCCAATGTCCAATCTCATTGCAATGGAAGCAGATTGCGTCCTCTTGGGACTTGGGCTTAGCCTCTTTAGGCTTGGAAGCCTCTTTGGGTTTGGCAACCTTTGCCTTAGGATTAGCAACCTTTGCCTTTCCTTTACCCTTGAACCCTTTCCCCTTGTTAACCATTAGCACTTGGTCGGTTTTCTTCTCGACAATATTGGTTTCCGCAGTGTTCAACATTTGAACTAACTCGGAAAGGTTTTTATTCATTCCACCCATGTTATAGTGCATTATGAAATGACTAAAACTTTTAGGTAATGAATTCAATATTATGTCGGTAGCCAACTCTTGGCTAATTGGAAAACCGAGCCTTTCAAGATGCTCAATGTGGCCCTTCAACTTGAGAGCATGGGGACCAACAGCTTGTCCTTCACTCATCTTGCATGAGGTCAAGACAGCAACTGTGTTGTACCTTTCTTGCCTAGCTTGAACTTGGAACATTTCCATCAGCCGATTGTTTAAGTCGACTGTCCCCAAGTGCTCAAGATCCTTTTGAAGGTTCTTGCACATGGCGGAGAGCATAAGGCAACCAACATCTGTAGAGTCACGCTTGTGCTTCAGATATTGTTCCCTTATAGCCCTAGCAGCATTGGCGACGGAGTTCGGGTGGAATAGGTTCATCGAGAACGTACAGTTTCTCCTCTTGTTTGAGAACAATTCTCAAACTACGGATCCAATCCATATAGTTTGTACCATTCTCTTCCAACTTTTCCTTCTCAAGGACAGATCGCAGTGAAAAGTGATTATTGTTTGATGCCATTTATTCTACAAAAAGATATACATAAAATATGAACACATATAAGTAAACATATTATATGAGAAGTATAATGCATTTAAATAAATGCTCCCACTAAATTATACACCTTCAAATGCAAATAAGCATAATATACATTTAATGGGCTAAGATCCAACTTTAATTCAATTTCAAGTTTGCTATGGCAAATCGCTCAAAATTAAATTAATTAGGTAGAATACATCAATCATATCAACTATATGACTCTTAGATCTTTTATGAGATTTATTCAAGACATCATATGTCTAGGCATATTTTAATCTCATCTTATGCCTTGGGTCCAAAACCATTTTGATAACCCAATTAAGTTCATTCACTTTAAAACGTATAGGAACCACCATTTCCTCATCTTGCTCGCATTCGAATAGAATCAAAGCACCTTGCTATGGCAAGCCCACCCAAAACTATCCGAATGGTCTCAAGTGTTTTTAATCATGAATTGGCATAAAGAACTTAAAAGTTAAATGAAGGTTCTTTAAAGGTAGATTATAAGCATATCAGAAAGATAGTCAAAATCATGCATCAGGTAAGTTCCCAGGAAGATAGGTGAGCCACAAGGACTTCTTAAGTACCAACTCTTCCTTAGACAGAACTCTCCTAGACATGCATATTTAGAAATCAACTCTGATTAGGTAACATAATCCCTACCTTTTATAAACAATCAGTTTTCTTTTAAATTTCGCGTATTTATGACTTGTTTCCATAAACAATCATAAGATCCAAAATTTACAATGTCTAAATCTAAACATATTAGGAAACTAAATATCATGTTTCAACTAAACATCTAATTAAAATATTCTTAGCATGTAAGAACAATTAAAACATGCATCGCAATAATTATTAAAATCACATTTTAATCAATTAATCATGCATATCAATGAATCAATCTAGCATGGCCTTATAAACTTAATTTTATAACATCCAGATTTTCATATGAACATATCAGATTGTAAACACAATCACAAAATAGCAGAAAAATTGAACAAACTATTTCTGCCCAGATTTGGCTTATTATGTCGCGTGACAACATCAGCCAGAGGCTTGATATGTCGCGCGACCTAACAGGCCAGATAACCAAAATTCCACATGGCTCATCATGTCGCGCGACCTAAGCAGCCAAGTTACAGGATTTCCAGATTCGAAACAATACATATTACATGTAATTAAATCACGTAAAACATCCTTTTTATAGATTTAATTCAGCATATTTCGAAAACGATTTTCACATTGTTTCACATAAACAATTAAAAATTCTATCGCATACAAAACATGCAATAAGCATATAAACAATTTATATCTTAAATCTAGCATGTTAATTCAAACTTAACCATACGAACGGGGCTCTGATACCACTGTTGGGTTTTACGGGTCCATGCGCAGCGGAATTAAGCATTAAAAACATAAAACCCAAGAAGCCATAGGATCCGTTCTATACAATTAATTTAAATTCCTATGAGATAGAATTAAACCAACCTCGAACGCTTTCCGTTCTTGAGCTATCGAACGATTTGATTATGTGATATCGAATCACAAACTTCGTTCTTCAACTTGATTGAACTCTAGGCCTTGATCGATGAACGAGCGAAGACCCTCTTTCGGTATCCACACCTTTGAATGAATTCAAGAACAACTTCTTGATGATTGCTAGATCTAAAACCTTGAAGAATATTGAGAGTATTTAATTGAGAATTTTGCTTGAAAATTTCGGCTAGAGAATTAGGTCTGACAGACCCCTTGTATTTATACTACAATAGTAAGAATACGTCTCCTAATCGTATTAGGAGAGACAGGCTGTCATACCGCGTACGGGCTTATTATGTCGCGCGGTATATTAAGCCATTGACTTAATATGTCGCGTGACATATGTAGCCAGATACTGATACTCTCAATCATTCTTCCTCCGGTTTAACCAATTCATTCTAGTTGTGTGTGACCCAATAGAATTACATTATGTTGGCAATGAGTTCAATCATATCGAACCTCATAAGACATAAGCGGACTCTAGCAAGCCATTATGTCTACCCAAATAATGTAACGTAAGAGTTCACGTTTCCATTGGTGTACTTCCATTTATCCCTTTGTCTCACGATGTTATATTGAACACAAGTCATGGTCCTCGTCAACTTGTTATTGTTCAATGCTTTCTCGATTCTTGAGTATAATGATAATTCCAATCATATTGGGGTACGGCCATACACTTCCATCATTATCACTCATCGAGGGGCCCAAGCAAAACATCTCTCTTACGAGGGACAAATTCCTTCTTGACTTATCATCCTTCCCATCATGAATCCGATCATGCCAATGATAGTCTTTATAGATATCGTATTAAGATATCGTTTGACTAAAATCAAACATGACTTTCATCATATGTAAGGTCATGATAATCTCAGGTCTAGGGACTAAATGAAGTAACCGTATGAGATTTAATTATGATATTTGACCATGACATAAATCTCATGCGGGTCATGTCCAGTCACTTGTTCTCTAACAAGTACCCATAATTTCAATGTGCATCTCTATGCATATAATCATCACATGATTATCCATTGACAATTATACTAATTATTCTCTTAATAATTAGGGACGGAGATTATTATAAACAAATATACAAAACATATAATAATCAAATGATAAACATCTCATATAATAATAAATAATGTCAACACATAAGTCTATCAATCATAGGCCTAGGGCATAACACCAACTGTTTTAAGGCATCTAACCTGAGTGTGACTATTTTAAGGCATCATACCTGAGTGTGACTATTTAAAGGCGTCTAACATGAGTGTGACTATTTTAAGGCGTCTAACCCGAGTGTGACTATTTTAAGGCGTCTATCCTGAGTGTGACTATTTTAAGGCGTCATACCTGAGACGAAGGCATTTATGCCTTGGGTGCTGGACTTATGATGACGGCTAGGTTTTATCTGCTGGGGATATGGTGGAAACGACGGGAATGGTTGCGTCAAATGGATGTTATAACAACACGGAAGGATTGACGTTCTAACGACGGGGTTAGGAACGAAATGTGATCTTGGGAGAGACTGACACATTGCTCGGGAAAAGCATCCAGAGTTCTAACAAAGCTAGTTAGAAACTGAGGGGATTGATTGACGTTTCTTTTTAGAAGGATGGTCTTAGGATCCTGCTGGGGAGGAATGTTCGGGCTTATGGTGATTGTCGCTGAAATGAGATGGTCGGGCTTACGATGACTGCCGGAGAAGTGAATGTGCACTGGCTGGAGTGAAAAGATATTCGGGCTTACTATGGCGGCCGAAGAGGGATTGTTGTGCGGGCTTACCTTGATGGCCGCTGAAATGAGATGGTCGGGCTTACGATGACTGCCGGGGAAGTGAATGTTCACTGGCTGGAGTGAAAGATACTCGGGCTTACTATGGCGGCATATGAGGGAATGTTCTGCGGGCTTACCTTGATGGCCGCTGAATTGAGATGGTCGGGCTTACGATTGACGGCCGGGGAGAAGATTCATTGTACGGGCTTATAGTGATTGCCGTGGAAATGAGATGGTCGGGCTTACGATTGACGGCCGGAGAGAAGATTCGTTGTACGGGCTTACAGTGATTGCCGTTTGTCTTTTGTCTACTGGGGATAGGATGTTTGAAGGTATTTGACTGTCTATCTTAATTAAAAGATGGCTAATCTTATGAAAAGATGGGTAATCTCTCTAAGAGATGGGTAATCTCACGAAAAGATGGATAATCTTTCTAGCAGATGGGTAATCTCTCTAAGAGATGGGTAATCTCTCTAAGAGATGGGTAATCTCTCTAAGAGATGGGTAATCTCACGAAAATATGGGTAATCTCGCGAAAAGATGGGTAATCTCTCTAAGAGATGGGTAATCTCTCGAAAAGATGGGTAATCTCACGAAAAGATGGGAAATCTCTCTAAGAGATGGGTAATCTTACGAAAAGATGGGTAATCTCTCTAAGAGATGGGTAATCTTACGAAAAGATGGGTAATCTTACGAAAAGATGGGTAATCTCTCTAAGAGATGGGTAATCTCACGAAAAGATGGGTAATCTTACGAAAAGATTGCTAATCTCATTAAAAGATGTCGTGGTATAAAGCTTAGGGAAGATCTCATAAATCATGATATATCTTACGAGGGAACGTAAAAGGTGTTGCGAAGGAATAATGGTAAGGGTCTCACGAAGAGGATCTCACAAAGAGGGAATGGAAAAGGTTTTACGAGGAAATATTGGGAATGGTTTCACTAAGAAATAATGGGAGAGGATCTCACGCAGAGATAACGGAAAGATCTCACGAGGGAGAATAATAGGAAAGGATCTCACGAGGAGATAACGAGATGCAAAATCTCGGGGAAGGATCTCGCAGGGAGATGACGAGATGTGAAATCTCGGGAGAGGATCTCACGTAGAGATGACGGAAAGATCTCACGAGGAGATAACGAGAAAGGATCTCACGAGGGAGAATAATTGGAAAGGATCTCACGAGGAGATGACGAGATGCAAAATATCAGGGAAGGATCTCGTAGGGAGATGACGAGATGTGAAATCTCGGGAGAGGATCTCACGCAGAGATAATGGAAAGATCTCACGAGGAGATAACGAGAAAGGATCTCACGAGGGAGAATAATAGGAAAGGATCTCACGAGGAGATAACGAGATGCAAAATCTCGGGGAAGGATCTCGCAGGGAGATGACGAGATGTGAAATCTCGGGAGAGGATCTCACGCAGAGATAACGGAAAGATCTCACGAGGGAGAATAATAGGAAAGGATCTCACGAGGAGATAACGAGATGCAAAATCTCGGGGAAGGATCTCGCAGGGAGATGACGAGATGTGAAATCTCGGGAGAGGATCTCACGCGGAGATAACAGAAATATCTCACGAGGAGATAACGAGAAAGGATCTCACGAGGGAGAATAATAGGAAAGGATCTCACGAGGAGATGACGAGATGCAAAATCTCGGGGGAGGATCTCGTAGGGAGATGACGAGATGTGAAATCTCGGGAGAGGATCTCACGCAGAGATAACGGAAAGATCTCACGAGGAGATAACGAGAAAGGATCTCTCGAGGGAGAATAATAGGAAAGGATCTCACGAGGAGATAACGAGATGCAAAATCTCGAGGAAGGATCTCGCAGGGAGATGACGGGATAGGCCTAATGAGGTCGGGTATCCTTTGGAATGGGTATTTATGCTGAACGGTGGTGGTAACTCGTCCAGGTAGTGCAGTGATGTGGAGGAATTCTCCTCTTATTGGATTAAACCTGAGTCCTCTGAAACGCTGGAGGTTCTGTGTCAGCTTTCCCATCTTTTCTATAGTCTATGTACTGACTTCTTTCTCATCTTCATCAGTTCCACTGTCAGTTCCCCCAGTTCCTTTCTCATCTTCATCAATTTCGCTGTTGGTTCCTTTGATGAAGTAGTGAGCGAGGTCGAAGCTGTAAGGTCGGAGGTTGGGTGTGCCATAGGAGGTTCCCCTTTTGTGGGCTGCTGCTTTGGTGCTGGCGAGCCTCTTATTTTTCCTGATGTCGGCTGGTGTTGGCACATAACCGAGCCCCTGGACTGTAGTGTGGTCCTTGACTTCGATGACTTGGTGTTGGCCTTGTAACCTTTTGCCGAGCCCCAATCCAAAGTCATGCTTGATTTCTACTACTGGAATGTCGTTGGTGCTGGTCCCCTCGATGGTGACGCTGTCGCCGTAGACTGTTGTCAGCTCGTTGCCTTGTATGAACTCGATACACTGGTGAAGGGTGGATGCCACGCCGTTCATTTGATGCAGCCAGGGTCATCCCAGGATGGCTGTGAAAGTGATAGGAATGTCCAACACTTGAAATTCGGTGGGGATCATCCGCTTGCCGAACCAGATGTTTAAAGTAGCAACCTCGAGAACTGTGCGGGAAGTAAAATCATAAGCTTTGATAGTGTGGAATGAAGGCTTCAAATCTGTGGGCTTGATGTCAAGCAGGTCCATCATCTTAGCGGGCAAGACATTCATTCCGGAGTCTGAACAGTGATGCAAAGCGGCTCATTTTGGTCAGCTCCAAATCTTGGCAGGTCCAAATCTGTGAGGGTGATGATGTTTTCCATAGTGGATGTTGCCGATCATCTGGATTACTTCTTCTGGAGTTGCATCCATGGGGACCATGGTGCGGGCCAAACTTTCCTCTAGCTTGAGCTTGTGAGGGTATGAAGATGTGAACAGGGACCACAGGGGAATGTTCGTCTAGGTCTGCTTGAGCTGAGTGAGGCCTCCAACATTTGAGAGGGAGAGGTTTTGGTGGTGCCTATAGATTTCATTGAGGTTTGATAGGTTGAACTATGGTTGATCCTTCTGGGGATTATGCTTCTTGTTGGCAGTAAGGTTGCCGAGATTGGAGACTTTCTTGTGTCTTGATGCACGGCGTGGTGTCGGCGGGATATTTTCGGCTATCCACCCCACTAGGTTACGAAGGCTGTCTTTGTTTGAAGGAAGGGAAGACTCGGTGGAGAAAACTTCCCTTGCATGCTACTGTTGCCCAGAGGTGTCATGAGGATTCAGATTCTGATCTGTCGAAGCTGTATCTGAGAAGCCCCAATTCTGATTAAAACAGTAATGCCGAAAGATGCTTTTGACAAGCCCCAGAAATCGGAACTCAAAGTAAACCCTTGGCATGATAAAGCTCTCTTCGTGTGGCAAAGCCCCAGTCTGAAGAAATGACTTGGTGAAGCCCCAGTTTGAAGGAATCGCTGGTCATTTGTGGGGATTCTAGAGTGAATCTGATGCAGCCCCAATCTGAGTTGAACCTCATGTGGCCTGACGAGGAAACCATCCATGATTTTTTTCGATTGGTCAACCAAAGTGTATAAGATGTGGCTTGTAATGTATACGCGCAAGGACTTATTTCAGAGAAGTGGGAAAGAATCCCGATTTTATGTGGATGCCTAGTTTAATGTAGGCACCAAAACTCGCTTTGGGTTTGACTCTTTTGGGAGAGTATGAGCGTAGAGAGGCTTGGAGAAGTGTATGGAAGCTCTTGCTAACAGAAAGACAGTGTTTAGCTCTATTTTTCCTATTATCGTAGAAAAAGAAGACTTGTCGAGACATCTGAAAACATGTTTTATTCATAATGATCATAAGATTGCTTTAAACCCTTTGTTAATGTTCAGATTGTTCAACCATTAATCCCGATATGAACAAATGTCTTGATTAACCGTGAGAAGAAAGTCAACTGATGTCGCAGATCAAAGTTGGCTGTGTATGAAAGAAAGGTCTGTGTATAGGGGAGGTCATTGATGAGACCGGGTTTATGGGATTTGTATGTGTTTATGACCGAACAATTTCTGGTTGCCTACGTTCCCCTCAGTGTAAGGAGCTCAGGTCGCCGTAGTTCTGGCTGAACTGTGTTTTGCTCTGGGAAAAGGGTATGAACATTTGTGGTCCTTTTGGTGAAAAGGCTCGGATAGGATGTTTGGATGATGAGGTACGGGCCTCGAGGTGATTCCTTGACAAGTCGTTGTTGACGGCTTCTTCCGTGATTCCATTGCTTCTTGATCGGCATCTTTCATCGGGGGAGAAAGAATTCGAATATAGCATAAGGGCTTATGATGTGTTTTTGCCTTTGCTTTGACCGCTCCATTGTTATCGACAACCTCCATTCTTAGAGCTTTAATTTTTTTTGCCCATCTGTCAAGCTTTTGATTGGCGGTGCTGGGTCCTTGGCCTCACTTTTTTTTGAAGTTCTTGTTTGAACTTTTCTCGCTCTTTTTTTTTTTCTTGAAGTTCTTGCTTGAACTTTTCTCTCTTTTTTTTTCTTGAAGTTCTTCCTTGAGCTTTTCTCTCTTTTTTTTTCTTTTTTTTCTTGAAGTTCTTGCTTGAACTTTTGTCTCTTTTTTTTTTCTTTTTTTCTTGAAGTTCTTGAGGACGAAGGCAGGATCCTGCTTGAACTTTCTCGATGCGCACGAGGGCGAAGGCGAGCTCCGAGGTTGTTGTTGACATGGGGTCAATCTTTCAATGTTGAGTGACCTTTTGTTGTTCCTTGATGTTGCCGCCGTTGTTGACTTGGTCAAGGTGATGGTGGGGACATGTTTTGGGAAATGTATGGCTTGATGTAGGCCTTTGTGAGGTAAGAAAAGTGTATGGGGAGGGCACCAATTGACTTTCTCACACCGATTAATCAGAACAATAGTTATTTCCAGAGTTTATTTGTTGAGCAATGCAAGTGATCATTTAGGATACAACCATTTCATTAGATGTAATGTAGGTGCGCAAATAATGTCTCAAGTCTAGCAAGAAGAGAAAAAGACTCTTATTTATAGAAAATTTAAGATTAACTACAATGTCCGAGGCAGACTTGATTGAACGAGGAAAGTACTAGAACCTACGAAGGTTGACCAAAAGACAGTTTACAGGTCTCGAGGATAGGTAGCCCCTACTCTAGCTGCTCTTTTGTTGTTGAACTGCCAGGACGCTCAAGCTTTCCTTCTTCTATCAGATTCTGGATCTCATATCACAGATCGAGGCAGCTATCAGTTGTGTGCCCATGATACTGGTGGAAGGCGCAGTATTTGCTTCTGTCAGCCTTGGCTGTGGGCTTCTTTGGTTTGTAGTTCTCCACGGGCTTGAGTAAGTCTTCTTTGATCAGTTTCTCCAACATCTTTCTTAGAGGCATGTCTAGTTTGTCGAAGCGACGGGAAGGCTATCTCCCGGAAGAGTCGTTGCTTTGCAGGGCTGTGCTACCGTTGCTTGACTGATGTTCATGATGGATGTAGTTGACAGTTGTCTCTTTTCCTTTGCCGGGGGCCGGTGCAGGGTTGAATGCAGTTGCTGCTCTTTACTGGTAAGATGACTCTGTGTTCTGGGCATGCTTTTCCTTTAGGTCTTTCTCGGATGGGGGACCCGTATTGACCATGGCTCGAAGATCAAGGCAGAAGCATGGCTGACTAATGCTTTTACTGATGGCTTCAAACATGAGTCGAAGGCTCTTATCTGCTCATCCTCGGGCAGTGACTTCAGGATTTCAGAAAGCTTCTGGCTTAGTTCCTTGCAAAGTTCTCCCGTAGTTTCGTCTGCCTTCTGTTTTGCCGCCATAACCACATGCGGGTTGATAGAAACCTCTGGGCTGCTGGAACCTGTAACCAAAGGTCCACTGACGGAGGGAACCATGATATGGGGTTGGACAAACGGGTTTTGAGGGAATGGAGTATAATTTAGTGGATACTGTGGAAATTGAGGGATTTACGGCCAAGAAGCAGCTGGAACGAATGCCGACTGTCCAAAGTAATGGGTCGGAAAAGTTATGTGGGGGAAACCTGGTGAATTTTGGGCATATTGAGAGAAGGAAGTGAACACGGGAGGATTTTGAGAGATATTGGGATTTGTTTGAGATGGTCCAGCGCTGCGCTGGTTGTATTGAGTGAAAGGGGTATTATTGTCTTGGCCGTATATGACATGGGTGCTTTGAGAGGTGGCAGTATGGAGCCCCGGTCGGCTGTTTCCTTGGATTGAAGGGTTTCCGGATTTCAAAGGCAGAGGACCCTGGTTGAAGGTTTGGGGAGCTGATCGTGAAGTATCGTCGTCCTCGATTAGTACGAAAGTACCATCTGGCTGGGGGATAGCTGCTATACCTCGCTCATTTAGAAGCTGTACCATGAATTTTTGCTGATCCTTTTTCTGTTTCTTGTGAAACTCACAAGCCCGGATGGCTTCTTCCAGTGTCATATCTGTTACCGGTGGCGGGGTTCCATTCCCGTCACGATTTCTCGGTGAGTCTGACATGTCAGAGAGTCTGGCTATAGGAGCTGAGGAATAGTCTGATGCTGTCGTAACTGTAATTCTGGCGAGGCACTGACCCTAATTTCTGAACCACTCTCTGTTTGCTGCAGGGAATGAAAGGTATGGCTTAGTCTTCGGAAGGGATATTTGGATCAAGGCTTTTAGGCTCTTGCGACGTGCATTTACTACTTAAGTCTACTTTAAAACACGTTTTCTCCTAATCCTAACTGATTGGAAAAGATTGGACTTTGAAAGGTTGAGATCGAAAATTGGACCGTGCAAGGTCAAGATTTAAAGTTTTGACCGTGAAAGGTCAGGATTGAATATTTGAGATCGGACCGCGAAGGTCTCGATTGGAGATCGGAGATTGGACCGCGAAGGTCGGGATTAACTTTTGAGATCAGACCGCGAAGGTCTCGATTGGAGATCAGAGATCGGACCGCGAAGGTCGGGATCGACTATTTGAGATCGGACCGCGAAGGTCTCGATTGACTACTTGAGATCGGACCGTGAGGGTCTCGATTGGAGTTTTGAGATCGGACAGCGAAGGTCGGGATCGACTATTTGAGATCGGACCGCGAAGGTCTCGATTGGAGATCCGAGATCGGACCGCGAAGGTCTCAATTGGAGATCGGAGATCGGACCGCGAAGGTCGGGATCGACTATTTGAGATCAGACCGCGAAGGTCTCGATTGACTACTTGAGATCGGACCGTGAGGGTCTCGATTGGAGTTTTGAGATCGGACCGCGAAGGTCAGGATCGACTATTTGAGATCGGACCGCGAAGGTCTCGATTGGATATCGGAGATCGAACTGCGAAGGTCGGGATTGACTACTTGAGATCGGACAGTGAGGGTCTCGATTGGAGATCGGACCGCGAAGGTTGGGATCGACTACTTGAGATCGGACCGTGAGGGTCTTGATTGGAGATCAGAGATCGGACTGCGAAGGTCGGAATCGACTATTTGAGATCGGACCGCGAAGGTCTCGATTGGAGATCGGAGATCGGACCGCAAAGGTCGGGATCGACTACTTGAGATCGGACTGCGAAGGTCTCAATTGGAGATCGGAGATCGGACCGTAAAGGTCGGGATCGACTATTTGAGATCGGACCGCGAAGGTCTCGATTTGAGATTGGAGATCAGACCGCGAGGGTCGGGATCGACTATTTGAGATAGGACCGCGAAGGTCTCGATTGGAGATTGGAGATCGGACTGCGAGGGTCGGGATCGACTATTTTAGATCAGACCGCGAAGGTCTCGATTGGAGATCGGAGATCGGACCGCGAAGGTTGGGATTGACTATTTGAGATCGGACCGCGAAGGTCTCGATTGGAGATCGGAGATAGGACTGCGAAGGTCGGGATCGACTATTTGAGATAGGACCGCAAAGGTCTCGATTGGAGATCGGAGATCGGACCGCGAAGGTCGGGATCGACTATTTGAGATAGGACCGCGAAGGTCTCGATTGGAGATCGGAGATCGGACCGCGAAGGTCGGGATCGACTATTTGAGATTGGACCGCGAAGGTCTCGATTGGAGATCGGAGATCGGACCGCGAAGGTCTCGATTAGAGATCGGACCGCGAAGGTCGGGATTGACTATTTGAGATCGGACCGCGAAGGTCGAGATTGAAGATTTGAGATCGGACCGTGAGGGTCTCGATTGAGGGTTCGACCGCGAAGGTCGAGATTTGAGATTTGAAATCGGACCGTGAGGGTCTCGATTGAGGGTTGGACCATGAAGGTCAAGATTTGAGATTTGAAATTGGACCGTGAGGGTCTCGATTGAGGGTTGGACCGTGAAGGTCGCGATTTGAGGATTGGACCCCTAAGGTCATGACTTGAGAATCGGACCAAGAAAGGTCGCGATTTGAGGATTGAACCGCTAAGGTCACGACTTGAGAATCAGACAGAGAAAGGTCGCGATTTGAGGATTGGACCACTAAGGTCACGACTGGGTATTCCAAGAAATTGGACCATGCAATTGTTATTCTATTAGATGTTTAAGTTTACTGAAAACGCGTCTTCTCAGAGTCCTAAATGGTTGGAAAAGATTGCTCTTCTTTTTTGCAACTAACCTAGTGAAATTACTCGGGATTCGGCTCGCGCGCGGAGGGACCCCGTGCATCCCGCATTTTCGTTTGCGTCGCGTTTCGGGAAAGTCGCCCGGATCTGAGAGGCAGCGCGTTCGCGCCCCGGCATCTGGCTTATTCCGCTTTTCGCGTTAGTTGGGAGGTGTCTCGCCGTGTTTTTGCTTGTAGAGTCGCCACGCCGTTTTTATTAAGTCCAAAACATTGAAAAAGGGCATCAGTTTAAAAATAAACTGTTTTTGTTGTGTGATGAGATTTTTGAGTTCGGAGGTCAGATGACTCCTCGGAAAGAGAATATTAGAATCTTAGAGCTCACCCGAGTCACCTCGTAAAATGAGTCTTTCGGATACCCCTAATATTCTTTAACTGTTGTGTGTGTGTGTGTGTATGTGCTTTTAAAAATGCATGCTGTGTCGGATGTCTACATTGTACACTGCTTTATTGAAATGTATTGAAATAGTGTAGGAAGGAAGCCTTACCAATGTTGGTTTGTGTCTGTCTTCCGCTGGGGAATAGCGTTTGAGGTCGGAATAGTGTTCCGGTACGGACCGGGATTGCTTCGGAAAAGGGGTCGGTTGTCCGCGGACAGAGTTTCGGCGTGTGTTGGGATTGCAGGGATCACTCGGGCAGAGTTTCGGCGTGCGTTGGAATCGTTGGTTGGATTCGGGCAGAGGTTCGGCGTGCATTGGAATCGTTGGTTGGATTCGGGCAGAGGTTCGGCGTGGTTTGGGATTGCCGGTTTGACTCGAAAAGAGCCGGGACGCCTCGAGAAAGACTAGGTAAGGCCTCGGAGTACCACGAGGGTCCTCAGAGTACCTCGAGAGTGCCTCAGGGCAGCGCGGGAGCGTCGCGGGAGCGCTCGGGGAGGCTTCGGAGCACCGCAAGGGGGCTCGGAAGGCCTCAGAAGGATCCAAAGGCTGGGGGAGAGGAGAGAAGAGGGAATTGTGTGAAAATGAGGGAGGGGGAACCCTCTATTTATAGTGCCAGAAAACTGCAAGAAGGTCCGTACGGACCTTCTAGGTAATCTAGTTTTTTGGTTTTTCTCAATTTGAGGGAATCTGTGATAATTGAGAATATTCTGGAATGATGATATCTCCTTTGCAAGGAGGTCCGTACGGACCAACTAGGCATGCAAAGAGGTCCGTACGGACCAACCATACATTCCAGTAATGATGTTCCCCGGGATTTGAGGGAATATTGTGGACTTTAAGGGGATTCAGTAATTATTAAAATAAAGAGGTCCGTACGGACCTTATTTGCTTTTTCAATTTTCTGAAAATTCCCAAGAGGTTCTTTTGTCCCTTTTTATCCCAGAAAGGTTCCTCCCTTGGTTTGGCTTGGGGTTTTTGAGGGTTTTGAGTGTCAAAGGTCTTCGAGACTGCGTTTGTGAGTCTGCAGTGTTTCCTGTGTACTCGGAAGAGGGTGATCCAGATTGGGGTACTTACAGAAGCCCCTCGACGACGTCACTTACGGAGGAAGTGGCTGGACCCTGTGATAGGATTCCTATGTATCCCTGGCGGGAATCAAGCCCAGTCGTAGTTTAGAGGTCGTGAAATTGTGAGTGTATGCGGGCGTGGTGGTGCCCTGAAGTGTCGTGTGACCGTCGAGGTCGACTGTGAGGACGTGGTGGCGTCCAGGGTGTGCAATCTTACTAGAAGATGGGTAATCTTATGAGAAGATGGTTTATGACCGCCGAGGTCGACTGTGAGGACGTGGTGGCGTCCTAAGATGTGGTGACCGCCGAGGTCGATTGTGAGGACGTGGTGGCGTCCTGAGATGGAAATTTTATGAATTTCCGAATCGGGTGGTTTAAGGCCTTCCGGGCCGGGGATAATCATTTGGGAGGTTTATACGGTCTTCCGGACCGAGTGGTTTAAAGCCTTCCTGGCTGGAGATAGTGATGTGAGAGGTTTATACGGTCTTAGGACCGAGTGGTTTAAAGCCTTCAGAGTTTGTATGTCATGTATGAGGACTTGATTCGTCTTTTGACTGTGGTTGTGTAATGTATGAGGACTTGAATCATCTTCTGACTGCGGTTTGCCATGCGTGAGACTTTGCCATGCGTGAGGACTTGAATAAGTCTGCTGCGGGTGTGACATGTGTGAGGACTTGAATAGTCTTACGGCTTGCGGTGTGCCATGCATGAGGACTTAGAATCGTCTTACACTGTGGTTGTGCCATGCGTGAGGACTTGAATCGTCTTCTGGCTGCGGTTGTGCCATGCGTGAGGACTTGAATCATCTTCTGGCTGCGGTTGTGCCATGCGTGAGGACTTGAATCGTCTTCTGACTGTGGTTTGCGGAGGCGTGGCTGCCTTGTGCTTTGATTACGAGAGGTGTAGATGCCTCGTGCTTTGTCCGCTGGGGAGAAGGTTGGACTTACGATGACTGCCGGTGTTCATCCGTTGGGGATTTATCGTGGCCTTGTAGGGGCTTTTTCTGCTGAGAAGGTGACTTTGGGCTTACTTTGATGGCCGGTGCTTGAGTTGCCATTGAGCGGGCGAGGATGATGGCCGGTGGTTGCTTCACCGTTTGGCGTTTTGGAGGCGTTTTGTGCCTTGGGATTAGTCTTTGGGAGGAGTCTTTGGCTCCTTTTGCGCTTGTTTTATCGTTTAGTGGGCGAGGTCCAGGAGCTTACGATGACGGCAGTCTTTGAGGATATGCGGTCTTGTATGACTTCCCTTTTGACTTGCTGGGGAAGGAGCTCGGGCTTACTTTGATGGCCGGTGTTTGAGTTGCCGTTTAGTGGGCGAGGTTCGGGCTTACGATGACGGCCGATTCTTGAATTTCCGTTGAGTGGGCGAAGTCCGGGCTTACACTGACGGCCGATTCTTGAATTTCCATTGAGTGGGCGAAGTTCGGGCTTACACTGACGGCCGGTTCTTGAATTGCCGTTGAGTGGGCGAAGTCCGGGCTTACACTGACGGCGGGGTTGCGTTGCCAGTTTGAAGTGGCGAAATCCGGACTTACACTGACGACCGGTTCTTGAATTGATGGGTTAAGGACCATACTGCATTGAATCTGCTGAAATAGGCCTTTGGACAGCCAGGGGCAAAGATTATAAGGGCAGAAAAGTAATTTGGCCCTTGGTTGCAAAGAGGTCCGTACGGAGCATCCTGGGATGTAAAGAGGTCCGTACGGACCAGGTTTGAATTTTATAGTTCCCAGATTTTGACTGGGTTTAAAACCGAGGCACCCCCTTCATTTCCTTCTTCCAGTTCACAAACCAGCGGAGAGAGAGAGGGAGAGAACTCCATTTTTACACCAAAATCTTCCATTTTTAGCTTGAATTGCTTGTAATGGCGGAAGGATCAAGGAGGGGGCGTCGTCAACGGAGCCAAGAAGTGATCGAGCAAAGGATGGAGCTTCAAAGAAATTGGATCTCCTTTATGCCTTCTTCGAAGAATCCGGATGCGTTGTATCCGAATCCGGAGGTGCATAACCGGCGAGTCAGGAACGTCGGGGAGGTAAGAAATCAATTTCGTCTTGATTCCTTGCCTGAATTTTTGAATGCTAGAACTAGGTTTTAGTTTTTCGCATTTTGGGGCTTTTGTTATTTGCCATGCTTTTTTGTGAAATTCTTGATGAATTGTTGAAATTGAGCATGTAAATATTGTGGGTATGTGAATTTTGTGCAGAAATGTGTAGATTAGCTCTTATTTGTGAAAATAAAGTGCCTCTCTAATGAAATGCATGCTTTGGTGTTTTGTACCTTATGCTATTTATGTATGTACATTGTGAGAAAAATTGTCATGTAGTGACAAATTTTGTAAAAAATGTGACATGTGCCGTGTTTTGTGACGGGTCTTGTCTGAAAGTATGTGCCGTGTAGGGACGGACTTTTCTTTTGAAAATGTGTCATGCAGTGTGTGCCGTGTTTTTGTTGACGGACTTTGTGGGGAAAATATGTGCAATATGTGCCGTGTTTTGTGACGGGTCTTTTGAAAATGTGTCGTGTAGGGCTTAATCCCTTTGTTGAGAAAATTTGTACAGTGTGTGCCGTATTTTGTGACGGACTGCATGAGAAAAATTGCATGCCGTGTTTTGTGACGAGTTGCATGCGAAAATTATGTGCAATGTGTGCCGTGTTTTGTGACGGGTCTTTTGTGCTTTGCCGTGTTGGGACGGACTTTTGTGCTTTGATTTTCTTTTGGTATTTTGCATTAAGTACTGTGACTGACGTACCTTTGCTGTGTTTACCTGCAGGATGAGGGGCTTTTGGCTGGGAAAGCTAAGAAGATGAAGACTCGGGGATCGCTCGAGGCTGTGGTCGAGTTGTGGCAGCAGATGCCGAATATCTCTGTGGATGGCGGGCCGAGCCCTAGGAGGCTGGTCTATGCTTCTGGCCTGGGCGTGTTCGTGGAGAACTTGGCCGGGGTTTCTGACACGAGGAAGAACAAGAGCATCTTCCTGGGTCTATCTGAGTATTGGTGGGATACCACCCACACCTTCCATCTGAGCTGGGGCGAGGTGACAGTAATGCCCACAAATTTTGCTTCTATCACCGGGCTTTCCTTCAAAGGAGGGCCAGTGCGGTGGAGGGATAGGATAGCTGAGGACGTGCTGGCTGAGCTGCTGGGCTTTGCGCCTCTTCCTCATAGGGGCCTAGGCATGCTATACAGCGATGTGGAGATGAGGATTACGGCCAGTATTGGGGCCTAATGTCGGGGTACCGGTCAGGTGACGGCGGAGTAGCTGGCGCGCTCCTTTCTGTGGTTTGCCCTTTCTGAGACTCTGTTCTCGAACCACGCGACGACGGCTCCTTTCGCTCTGCTGGAGAGCTTGATTGACTTGGAGAGAGTCTGTGACATAGCTTGGGGAGAGGCGGGCCTGGCCGAGCTTTACTTCTCCTTGGACCGATTCAGCAGAGGCGTGGCCAGTTCCTTGGCTTGTTTTGATTTTGCTTTGGAGGTATGAGTTTATTGCTGTTTTTGATTAGCAACCTGTCATTTTCTCCATTTTCTTTTGCACTGAGCCTTTTCTGCTTTTGTCGCAGGTGTGGTTCTACGAGATCTTTCAGTGTTTCCCGTGGGATAGAGATCCTGGGGCCATAGCAGCCTATCCTGCTATGTTAGGCTGGGCCCGCCCGGCGAGGAGGAGGAGGACCAGCAGGGGTAAGCTCACCATTACCTACGGGGAGGTGCAGGCACATTTGGGGAGAGATAGCCCGGAGGAGTTCGTTCTGTACCCCTGGGCTCGATATGAGGCGGATGATTTCGAGGGGGCTCCCGTGGTGACAGCACAGCGGAAGATGCTGCGGGGCCTGACCTGCGATGTTATGTACTTGGGCGAGAGGGTCTTTTGGCAGCATGGCCCGGGTATGCTCCCCTTGGCTCCGAGGGACCCGCCTTTCGGGATGATGGATTCCCGTGATATGGACGTACTGGAGTTTGAGAGGTATTTGGGCGGCGTGAGTGCCCATGAGTTTGTTTTGTATCGAGAGGAGTATGGGGCCTTCGTGAGGAGGAAGTTGAGGATGCCACAGGTGTTGGCGAGGGAGAGGGAGGCTGGTCCGTAGGGTCCCCCAGAGGTTCCGGTGCCTGGGCCGGATTTTACTTATGTCCGTGGGGATTCCTCGAGGAGGAGGGTGTCTGTACCCATCCCTGAGCAGGCTCCTGCTGCCTACCGAGTGGATCCTGACCTGCCGGTGAGTGTGCTTACTCTTTTCCATCTTGGCATCTTTTTTGTATCTTTCTCTTTTTGTTGAGTATGACCGTATTCTTTGAGCGTTTCTTTGGCCGCTTGCTTGTGCGGTGTCCCGGGAGAGCCTATGACATGCTGACCCGCCGTTATGTGGCGATGAGGTCCTTCGCGAAGAAGATGGCGTCGAAGATGTCTTGCCGGTCTTCGCGACGTGTGCCGGCGTACGAGCCGATGCCTTCGAGGCATTCTGTGGATGTTCCCCCACCACGAGCCGAGCCGGAGCCACAACAGGAGGGACCTTCGCGGGGGCGGCATAGCATGGACGCCGGGACGTCCTCGGGGGCTCAGAGGCCGCAGACCCTTCATCAGTTCTTTCCTCCGCCGGATGCACAGGGTGAGGGTTCGTCAGAGCATGCCTTCTTCGATCCTTTTGTCGGATTCGACCCTTCCGAGTACCTTGAGTACCAACCTCAGGAGGGGGTTCAGTACTCTGACGACGAGGGTGTGACTGGCGAGTTTACCGGGATGCCTGACTTCTCGCTTGAGGATGTCAGTGATGATGATGCTGAGGAGTCGGATTAGGGCTCATTTGCTTTCCCTCTTTCCATATCTTCTTCTTTTTTTTTGTTTAGCAACAGACATTATGTGTACCTGTAATAAAACACTTGTATTTGCATGGCAAAAGTATTTTATTTTAAGATGTAATGTCGTATTTGTGATTCCCGGGAATTGTCCTAGGAATGGTTGCTATTTTTTTTTATTTGTGCATGCCACGTGAGCTGAGAGTGCGTTTGCGGGTAGCGTGTGTTTGCCGGAAATGGCTTTGGCCAGTTTTTGGGCAGTTTGGAGCAAGCTCCTGCTGGGGACAGTGGTTGTTGGCCAGTTTGCTAGGAAAGTGGGGCCAGGATGCAATAAGGTCCGTACGGACAGACCTAGGTTGCAAAGAGGTCCGTACGGACCAGCTTTGCTTTTGGGGAGGAAATAAATGTTCTCCGGATGTCTGGACTTTCCCCACTCCCCATTTGCAGCCATTTTCGAGCTTTCTTCCCCATTTTCTCTAGGAACCTCCATTTTTGCCATGGATTCTTCGTATGTTCCAAGAATTTTGCCAAGGCTTTCGCAGGAGCGGCAAGCACACTTCCTTGAGCAGCTGAAAATGTGGATGCGATGCCGTATGAGGCATCAGAGGCGGGCTTTCGAGGTAAGGTTTCGACTTTGCTCGGTTTGGTCTTTTAAGGAGTTGGTTCCTGATTGGGAGTTGTTGCGGGCTGCCGCGAAGTTATGGGATGTTAGGAGGCATGTGTATTGTTTCTCCTACAACGAGGTAGTGCCCACCTTTGAGGATTTTCGAGCTTTGATTGGAGGACCGGAGGTGGAGGCCATCTCGTTTCCTTTGATTGGCAGTGCTGCCGTGAGTGTGAAGCTTGCAGGCTTTCTTCGAACTTCGTTGGGAGAAGTGCAGGGCATGATCCTTGATTCGTGTCATATTGACATTTCTGCGCTGCCGGAGCGGTTCATGGTTGATGATGAGAGTGATGTCTCGTGGGATGCATTCGCCTTATGCGTGATAGCAACGCTTTTCATGGTCAGCTCCCTTGGTGTTTGCGATGGCGCTTTGCTAGATGTGGTTGGGCACTGCAGAGCTGTGTAAGTGCTCCAATTTGAGTTTGTTAGTATTTTCGTTAGAAAATTAATGAAAGTTTTAACATTTCTAACATTTCTAACAAACCCTAACCTTTCTAACAAAGCAAGGGTAAAGTGGGCATTGCCATTTAAAGATAAACAAGGAAAGGAATCCTAAAAAGCAAAAGAAATGGAAAAAACCCGAATTGGTAATTTGAAAAACAGTTCCAGTTTGAATTTTAAAAAGATTATTCCTCCTGTCCAAAAGCCAGCACTGTAGCGGATGAACAGTGCACGCCAACAGGACCCTCCGCGCGGATGTGATTGCATCTCCCAGTGGCCTATAAATTGAACCCTCCTCTCTCAGTCTAAACAAGACAATTTGATCACAGCAACGAAACTCTGGCGAAATATAGAGAGAAAACAGTGGGAATTCCCTTGAATTGCCACCATTTTCTCTCCAATCTTTCCCAAATCCCACTCACTCAAAATACTTTCAAATCACTCTCATACATACTCTCATACATACACTAACTCAAGCTCAAATCACCCTTTAGGAGGAGGATTAGAGAGAAAACATAGAGGACTTCATTGTTATCTACTTGTTTTCTCTTTAACCAACTCTAATCACCAACCCTAAACACATTCAAATCTTGATACTCCTCAAGTCAAGCTCATACACAAGGGAAGATAGGTATAACCTCCCTCTCCCTACCCTAAATTTCTTTCATCAATGCATGCATCTCAAACTTTGAAGATGTAATTTGTTCATCAATTTGTTCATCTTTGCTTGACCTAAAAATGTAGTCACCTTGGAATAAATTTCCAATAGATAACCATTTAAAAGGCCTAAATCATTTTCTTACTCACTGAAAAGTGTTTTTTCTAAAGATCATTCACTAAAAAGTGTTTTCCAAAAATCATTTTCATACACAAAATCTTTCTTTCAAAGGATGAAATTCCCCTTCCCAAGCAAATGAAGTGCTTAGTCCTAATATACCCCAAGGATGGTTTGGTATAGTTGATTCACCACTAAAATGTCAAGTGATCACTAACCAAAACCTAGGGAAATGGGGACAAGCATGGATGCAAAACCCCCTTTAAAATCATGTTTTCTTTCTTGAGAAGTTGCTGTCCAGTAGCAATTTTCTCAGACCTCAGTCCATGGTCTAATTTTTTGGACGCAGATAAATGTGGAATTTGGTGTTGACTACAAAACACTTTTTGTAGCCAACATCCATACCTTTCCATACATATTTTTATTTTATTTTTTGGGTGAGTAAAACTCCGTTTTACAAATTTTCTTTTAGAGGCTAGTTCATCAGCTTCTGGAAATCCAGATTTCATATCTGAGATTCCCAGAAGGTTTTGACCCCTCAAATATTCTCCAAAATAGAAAATTCCTTCACACAAAGCTTATATAAGGAGTCTAGAAAAACTTTTATTATCTGAGTTTATCCAGATTATGAAGTTTTAAGGCCCTTGAATACATTTCAAAATCAAAGGTACACTGCCTTTTTCATTCTGGCAGAAATGTTTTCCAACTTCAAAAGGTCTTTTGAGTACCAAATCTCAAACCAAAAATCCTCCAAAAAATCATGGGATCAGTTTAAAGTCTTAAAAAGAGATCCCAATTTTTACTTTTTTTTAGTTTCAAATTATTTTGGTCAAAACACACACACACACACACACACACACAACAGAAGGATTTCAAATGTTTGGAAGACTCGTTTTGCGAGGCGCGTCGGGTGCACACTAACGTCATTCCCGACGCGTAACATGACCTCCGAACCTAAATCTCTGATCTCGGGCTTTTTTCAAAGTTTTGGCCCTCAAAATAAAAATGGCGTGGCGACTCCGTTTCGTTGATTTTTTCAAATAAAAATGGGAAATTTTCGGATGCACAACATCACAGTGGCGACTCCGCTGGGGACTGGAGCTTTTTCTAAAAAAAAAATGATATTTGGTATATTGGTGGAAACCATTAAACTTCCCGTTATCGCCTCCTAACACGAGTCGGGGATAAATTGTGGTCTAACAATCCCACGTACCGGTATCACCGTTTTCAAAAAAAAAAGGGAAAAGCTTTTGAGGGTCAAACTTCCGTCTCAACATTTGAAAATCCTTTGCTTCGTGTGTGTTGATTTTTGCACAGTTTTCGTGTTTGTTTTTGGCCGCCTCGGAAAAGTCAAAATTTTGACTGTCGGAATAATGTCCCTAACTGTCGGAATTTTTGTGCTTACGTGCTTATGTGTTCATAAAATTTTCAAAAAAAAAAATTTCAAAAAAAAAAAATCATGCATCATGCCTTTTAAGACACATAAAAATTTCTATTTTACTCAGAAAAAGAAGATAGACTGCTTGCACACTACGCGCACGTTGACCGTACACTGCACACTACGTCCTTAACCCGGGGAAATCCTTGTCGCGGTCCGTTTGGTCTTATTACGTCTCTCGGATGAGCACAGGACTACCCAAACATCCCATGGAGCCTCGTGTCGACCATGCACTTGTCCGTGACACACTTTGTCCGAGACCCGGTTGGTTTTTAGTCTGGTCCGTGTCATGCCCTGTCTGTGTATAGACCTTTCCTTTCAAGCCTTTGTCGGCATACCGACTCAATATCTTTCGGGTCCCTAATCAGTCGAAGTCATGCCGATTTTCCGCCGCAGACTTTGACCAAGATATTGACCGGCGCCTTGACTTCGGCTCTGACTGGCACAAATTATACACTGACTCCCAGCATGACACTGAGTCATCAAGGATTAACGATTATTCCATGCCTAATTACGGCTTAATTGACGACAAGTCAAGATCAATTGTGGACGCTTATCAGTCCAAATCATGCCGACTTTTCGTCGAGCCCTCGGACATGATCTTGACTTTGATGTCAGCCTTGTCCGTAATTTACATCGAATGCTCGTTAAGACTCGATTACCCGCCAGACTTTAGGATCGTTTTTTTTCTTTTCGGTCGGTGGGACCCGCTTGCCCTATAGGACCCTCGCCCGGGCCGCTCCACCCCGGGAGGTCGAAATACGTGTGGAATACGAGGGCTTATAGACGTAGTGACGGGGCCCACCTGATCCAGAATCGAGTAGTTTGAAAAAAAGAGAAATCTTTTCCAACCGATTAGGTTAATAAAACGTTTTTAAGTAAACATGAACAAATAATCGCATGTTGCATGAGCCCTAAGCCCAAACACCAACCTCGTTTCGCTTTCCCGAGTCCTGAACCACACCCTTTTGTGCCTTCCACGGTAAGCAAAGTTTGGATCGAGACCCCGGGTCATCGTTTGTTCAGCTCGGTCATTCCGAAGTCGATACTTCATCGGTTTCCTCCTTCGCTTCAGCTCAAAGTTTCGTAATGACCAACTCGAGAGGAGAACGGTGGGGGACGTACAACTCCACACCCCGAAAATCCGCAAAATGCCGAACAATGGGAATCAGATGTTGGAACAGATAAGACAAAATCAAGAGGCTCGGATCGCCTCGGCTTATTGGAAAGTATCGTAACCCGTGGGCTAGCAATTGTTCACCACCCTAATAGAACCTTTACGTTGAGGCGAAGATTGGAGCTAATTACCCTCCCGGCATGCCAACTACCATCAAATGCCCCGTTCCCTTTCGTGTGGAACTACTAATGGGCCAAGCATCCCCAGCCTATCACTCATCCCGCCCCTCGGCCTCATCGTATCGATCTTGGTCAACTTCCCCCGACACCTATCGCTTTTCATCTTTGGGTTTCAATCACCTGCTTTGTCCCGCAGCCTTGGAATGGGCCGCCTCTACTCCAAAACCTCGCTCCGGCCCGGCCATCAATCTAGAATTGGTCGCTTCAAGACATCTCAGCCTCTTATCGCTCGATACTCCTCAATGTCCGATCTAGGTCAACCTCGCCCTCGGTGCCTCTCGTGTCTCACCACCAGGATTGAATCGGTTGGCTTTCGCCCGCAACTTGGAAGGGGTCAGCTTACTACTTCACCGCATCGTCCTGCCTCGGGTCACCATCTCGGAATGGGACAGCTGCTTCTCGTGCTCCATGGTTCGGGAGGGGGGCCAACTTGCTTCCTCCAATTCTCAAAGCACACTGACCCCTATGATACTGCAAGATCGCGTGGGCCACCAGGCTTTTATCACCACTTCGTCAGGCTCACCGTGTTCACAATATCCCCCGAGCTCTACCCCGCCCCTTCGGTTGGGAAGTCCAACAAGCTCAAATGCACCTCTCGACATGAGTAAGCACTGCGCCTTCCATGATCATTATGGCCACACGACCGACAACTGCATAGTCTTGAAGAGAGCGGTTCAAAGGTTAATCGAAACGGGCAAGCTTGAGCGCCCCAATGGACCAAAACCGGCAAACCCTGTTCAGAATGGTGACCAAGTCAATGACCAAATCTCGAATCCCGAGGATTTGGGTGTTCCCTTAAGCAAAGTTTTAAATAGCTTGCTAGAGCAGGGTCTCCTCGAACCCATGAGAAACTATCAGCCCAAGGATCCCAAAATCCCTTTTGACACCACTAAGCATGGTGCTTTCCACCAGTATCACGGTCATATGACCGACAACCGTACAGCCTTTGAGAAAGGCGATTCAGTGGATTGATTAAGAAGGGCAAACTCGAGTGCCTCAGTGATCTCAACCCCGCCAATGATCATCTCCCAAACAACGCGAATGTAAACATGATTGAGTTTTATGATTCAAACTCGTGAATTCAATGTACTCCGACAAGCCGGATGATTTAGTCGCAACAAATGTTGAGAATGGATGGTTTGACCGCAACAAGCATGTGGCCATGGCAAAGCCGGATTTGGTAAAATGCTTTGAACTCTCGCCTCCGATAAGTTCACGACCGACGCCAAGGTTAAATGGGATGATAATGATCGATGGCGATGGCAGTAGTGGCAAGAAGGGTACAAGAAATCCGATGATTAGGAAGGAAGAGTTAGTCCTCGGCTTTGGAAAGCGCCCATAAGATTCATGAAGAACAGCCTAACCCCGCTCATCAATGCTCTCCGCCGCCATGGAGTTCGGGTAACGGTTGAAGCGAATGGTTCCCTCGGTCATGGTCGAAGATGAGACTTCGTAAACAAGTGATTTCAGTCCCTTCATCCTATAACCAATACTCTCCATCCCAGCCAATACCTCCCTCCATCCACATATGATCCCTTGCAAGGACAATTCCTCTTCAGCCCTTTCCAAAGACTCGGGCCATTAGGGCTCCATCGCCCTCGGCTCCTCGTAACGAGTTGGGTTCCATCACACCTTTTCCTCAATTTCAGAATACTCGCCGCTTATGCTCCAACTTCACATAATCGCTTGAGCTATGTGGCTATGTTCTCAAGCCTCTACACCCACCTCGAATGCAATCATGAGTTGCTAAAAGAAAATCCGGATGCCACAAGTTTTCCGTTGCCGTCTACCGGACTTAGTGAATTCACCCGTCAGCTTCACCACTGCCCGCTGGCCGTGTTTCCTCTCGCCGATAAGAGTCTTGTTGTGAGTTCCAAGAACTCGAATGTTCCCGTTGATCCCCATGTGGCAATATTGATAGAGCAAGTGAAACAAATGCAGGAGAAGCTTGATCTTATGATAAGTACTAGCACTCCTTTGACCCAAGATGTCGAACTGTGCAAAGAAATGATTCTGTCGCGCAAAATTCAAGTGCCCGAAGTGAGAGAATCCGATAGGACAACCTCGCCCTGTGAGCACACTTGTCTAATGCCGCCTTCAAGCTTGAGAAAGGCCCGAAGACACAATCGCCTAGTATCACCCCTTTCACTCAAAACAACCAGCCGCATCGCCGAATCCTCCCAAACAGAGCCCAATACCCTCAAGGTCCTCCCAGGTTCACTTCCTTCCATCAATATGCTCGCCGACAAAGTTCGTCCCCGTGACCTTTCCGACCCGTTTCTTTGGACAACTTGTGCTTGCCCCAATGCTCCATGGCCTCAAATTCCTCCACTTCCACCAAGATTATCATGGGCACTCAGAATCGATCACCGCCTGGGCCTACAAAAAGATAATGGAATCGAAGTTAACGTAAAGATGGAAAGCTCAAGCGTCTTGGCCCCCAACAACAAAGAGTAGCTAGACTAGGGGCTACCCATCCTTTAATATTAAAACAGTCTTTTAGTCAACCTTCGTAGGTTCTAGTACTTTCTTCGTTCAATCAAGTCCTCCTTGTACATCGTAGTTAATCTCAAATTTTCTATGAAAGAGTCTTTTTCTTTTCTCGCTAGACTTGAGACATTATTTGCACACCTACGTTACATTTAATGAAATGGTTTTACTTTAAATGATCACTCGCATTGCTCAACAAATAATCTCTCGAAATGATTAAGATTTTAATTAATTGGTGCGAGAAAGTCAACTAATGCCCTCCCTATACACTTTCCTCACCTCACAAAGGCCTCCATCAAGCCATACACTTTCCAAAACATATCCCCATCATCACCTTGATCAAGTCAACGAAGGCGGCAACATCAAGGGACAACAAAAGGTCACTCAAGATCGGGAGATCGACCCCATATCGAAAAAAAAAACAGGCTTGCCTCCGCCCCCATGCATCAAGAAAGTTCAAGTAGAAGCTTGCCTTCGTCCTCAAGTGCTCAAAAAAAAAAACAAAAGCTTCAAAAAAAAAAGAGCTTCAAAAAAAAAGCTTCAAAAAAAAAAAACAAAAGCTTCAAAAAAAAAAACAAAAGCTTCAAAAAAGAAAAAAAAAAGCTTCAAAAAAAAAACAAAAGCTTCAAAAAAAAAAAAAAAAAAAAAAGCTTCAAAAAAAAAAAAAAACAAAAGCTTCAAAAAAAAAAAAAACAAAAGCTTCAAAATAAAAATGAGGCCAAGGACCTAGCACCGCCGATCGAAGGTTTGACATATGGGCAAAATTAAAGCCCGAAAACGGAAGTTGTCGACAACAAAGGAGCAGCTTAAAGCAACGGCAAAACATATCATAAGCCCTTAAAGCCGCATTCAAAATCTTTCTCCCCGATAAAGGACGACGATCAAGAAGCAACGGAATCGCTCAAAATGACTTGTCAAGGAATCACCTCAAGGCCCGCACCTTATCATCCAAACTTCCTATCCGAGCCTTTCCACCAAAAAGTGCCACAAATGTTCATACCCCTTTTCTAAAGCCAAACACAGTTCAAGCCCGAACTACGGCGACCTGAGCTCCTCACAATGAGGGGAACGTAGGCAACTAGAAATGGTCCGGTCATAAACACATTCAAATCCCAGAAAATCCGGCCTCACCAATAGCTTCTCCTATACAAGATCCCTCTTCACCATTCGCCAACTTCGACTCTTGGTATCAGTTGACTTTCTCCTCATGATTAATCAAAATGTTTGTTCATATCGAGATTAGGGGTTGAATAACCCGAACACTAATAAAAGGGTTTTAAGCAATCTTGTGATCATTTTGAATAAAACATGTTTTCAGATGTCTCGACAAGTCTTCTTTTTCTACATTATAGGAAAAATAGAGCTAAACACTAGTTTTCTGTCAGCAGGGGCTTCCATACACTTTTACAAACCTTTCTAAACTTATGCTCTCTCAAAAGAGTCAAACCCAAAGCGAGTTCTTTTGTGCCTTCGTCAAATGAGGCCATCAAATAATACAAAGCGGGGATTCGTCCCCACTTTTCGAAAATATGCCCCTGCAGGTATACATTTCTAAATTGTCTTTTCTTTCGGTTGACTAATTGAATAAAGAAAATAATAAGGTAAATATGGAAGGATGGGTTGCCTCTTTTGCTACATGATAATTCAAGAACGTTGGTTCTTCACTCTGCTACAAGATGGGTTGGGTCTCTTTTCAGTATCAGTCTGCAGTGCCTACCAGGTTGAAGCCTCTCTAATTGTGTCAGATTCACAGTCATGAGACCGAGGCTTTGCCAAGTCACTTCTTCCAAATCAAGACTTCGCAAATACATCTCTTCAGACCAAGACTCCACCAAGCAAGATGAGATTTGATCGCCATGTTGGTCATGGGCTAGTCAAGTGCAGTTCTTTGATGTCCAAGGACGAGGACGGAATTTTAACCAAGACCAGAAATTCATCATATTTCTATGGCTAATATTGGAACCTGAGTCCATAAAACTCCTTGTGCCAATCAGAATGAGGTTTCGATGTTCATCCTTGGAAGATGTCAGGAATTTTGGTTTGACGATTGCCCTCAACCCCGATGGAACTTTCACGGTAGAAGACGAAAAGGATCCCCATCCCTATCTTGGCCGTACAGACTACCACCACCTTCCTCACACTCTTCTCAACTTGCGAATCAGCCATCCTTTCAAATTTCGGCCTCGATATACATTCACAGCTCGATGCAGGGACAGTCTTTTGGGGAAACAAATTGACTTCACCCGATTTGGGCCGCATGGTAAGCCTCAGCGCCGGGGTCCGCTCGGTATGTCACAAGCTTGGTATGCCTCGGCGGTTCGGTACAGATCGCCAGAGCTTCTCGGTTACATCGGTTTGAAATGACTTGACAAAGAACCCGGCTTCAAGATATCCAATCCCCGCACCGCACAAGCCTCACAAGATCCCTTCATGACCATCTCAACGGGACAGCAAACCCCAAATACGTACTCATCGGATCCATGCAGCCTAACGTAAGCTGGTCGGTTCACAGTTCCTCGGCGGGGCAAAATCGGTACGGAATGTCTCCTCATGGTTGGGGTTACCTCGGAATACCACAGCAAATTGGAATCCCACCTCGCTTTGGAACCAATCTATCGGGGCCTTCGCAGCAACAGCTTTGGAATGCTTCCATAGCCCTGGTCTAGGGCAATGTCGAAGCCCTTCCTCAGAATGACGCTAGCTCAGCCGCTCCTCACACGGCTTTCACAAATCCATTCCTCACTCAGGCTTCGATGGGTTACCAAGCCTCTATCCCAATTTCATCGGGTAATCACCAGACCGCAGCACCCCCGGTCATGCACCTTCGCCTATGCAATTCAACAATCGTGACAGCAGCCCGCACTTAAGCCTACTTATGGGCCTCACTCCGGAAATCCGAGTTACCCAGCCTACATCAAGATCGCCTTCGCCCTCTTTGCCGGTTGAAAATCAACAACAAGCCGCGAGGTTCTATCCTTTGCCCAGTGGTCCTACTCAAGCTCCCCTGGTGATTCGGGCCAAGGACAGGATTTCACCTATGTCCCCAGATCGGCCGTTCCCTCCACCTCGTCTGCCGCCGGTGGTAGCTCCTCTCTAGCTCGCCGCTGGTTTGAATGCCATGGTTCCACCACAAGACCCTCATTTGGCTTGGTTCGTGGAACGACACAAGGAAATGAAAGCACAGATTGCCGAATTGACCGTTAAGAAGTCTCGCTTCCGACCAACGAACCCGGACTCTTTTGTTCCCCACAAATTCGTGATGCCTAATTTGGATCTCTTTGATGGCACCGCATGCCCGAAAACCCATCTCGGACACGTATACCTTGGCAATGAAGGTCAAAAGGGGCGCCAATCAGCTGGCCGACTATTTCAGCTCTCTTTGAAGTCCAAGTGCTCTAAAATGGTTCTTCCGCTTAAAATCCGAGGCCGTGGCTACATGGGACCAGATTACTAGCTAACTTGGAGTGGGAAGCAAATAGATTTGACTCGCAGACAACAATGCAAATGGCCCCGACGAGAACATCGTGACTTTTACAAGCAAGATGGCAACTCCTCCTTTTGAAGAGGAACAACTAGACATCTTTCACTCACGCCCGAAACCACATCTCGAGGGCCTCACTTAGCAATTTCCCCTATCCGGATCTACGGGCAATGATCAATTCCGGGCTAAATTTGAGAGGGCTTACAATCGCAGCCGAGTTATCGCACCTTACGGATACCGGGTTTCTTCCACCTCCAACACGACTCCCGAAAAGGGCAAAGGTGTGAGAACCGATCGAAAAGGGGACCCCAAGGACCCAATACAAGCCAACAATCCATTCCCTAAAAAAGTAGGGTGAATATGATTGAAGCCACGAACAAGCCAAGTGCCACTATGGCTAACAGCTCCCATATGGAAGACACTCTTCGAAGAGAGGATTCTAGTTTCATAGTCGGTATCAAAGATGGGTTTCTCCCTTCATGACAACTTCACCTTCAAGGCTCTCACGTTGATCGATTGGCTCGCATTTCATCGCATGTCGGTCAAACCTTTAACTCGGACCTCTCGTAGTGACGCTTTGTCAAACTCCGGGCTTCATCAAATCATTCGTAGAAATATTCCGTGGTTTTCGCCATGTCTTTGGAATGGGGCTTTATCAAGTCACACCTATCTTCGTAAGAAAGGTCCGGTCACCTCAACAACTGTCTTGGAGTTTCAGCTTTAGAACTTGGCATATGGCAACTCCCGCATCATCAAAAGTTGAGAATTGGGAATCTCCTCATATCGGCATTTCGTCAAATCACAACTAACCCAAGCAAAAGAGGGTTCATTCATGTCAACATGCTTTGATTCTAGAGCCCGTCACCGTCGCCTTCAAATGTCCGAGACCGAAAAGAAATTATAATCGAGACCCGGGTTCAAATCCAACTTCATCCCAAGATCAAAATTGACCTCATCAATAACATGCAATTCAGTTCGCGACTAAAGGATATCACCCCACCAGCCAAAGCTTGTCCCAAACAAATAACAACACATACATCCCCTCTCATCACCATGCATCCCCACAAAAATCTCCCTGTGGCTCATGTAGCATGCACAAAACTTGAATCAATAGGAAAAATCCTCGGTGATTGAAAATCATAAATCGTAATTTCCCCGCCAAAAGCTTAGGCCAAGTGCATCTTCGAAAGCAAATAAACGCATCATCTCATAATCATTTTTGGTTCTATGCATGCATCCGCCATCATGAATGCCATATATGCATCTTCCTCTTCACTAACAAATGCAGGAATTCAAAAGTAATCCCCCTTTTCGGCAAGGACGATCTTCACCAAAGACGACCTCAAATGGATGAAAACAGTCCCCAACATCCACAAACATATGAAGACCACCTCCAGTGTCTACAAATCGGTCAGGGACGCCAAGCTCTCCAATACAATTCGGTCAGGGACGCCAAGTTCTCCAATACAATTCGGTCAGAGATGCCAAGTTCTCCAATACAATCCGGTCAGAGACGCCAAGCTCTCCAATACAATCAGGTCAAGGACGCCAAGTTCTCCAATACAAATCGGTCAGAGACGCCAAGTTCTCAAAACGCAAATCGGTCAAGGACGCCAAGTCCTCCAATACAAATCAGGTCAAGGACGCCAAGTCCTCCGATACAAATCGGTCAAGGACGCCAAGCTCTCAAATACAAATCGGTCAGGAACGCCAAGCTCTCCAATACAGTACGGTCGGAGACGCCAAGTTCTCAAAATGCAAATCGGTCAAAGATACCAAGGTCTCAAATACAGTACGGTCAGAGACGCCAAGTTCTCCAATACAAATCGGTCAGGGACGCCAAGTTCTCAAATACAAATCGGTCAGGGACGCCAAGTTCTCAAATACAATGCGGTTAGAGACACCAAGTTCTCAAAAGCAAGAAGTCCCAATGTGAAGACAAGCTCAAAACCTCTACAAGTTTGACGATCACCAAGAAGATGCAGACTCAACCAAACTCCTCCTTCAGCCAAAATGCCTCCAAAGACAAAGAAATCGTCGGCGAAACCGTCCCACGAACGGCAACCTAACAACTCTTCATCAACATCACCCGTAGCCTCGCCATGTAAGCACAAAGACAGTATGAAAGCATATCTTAATCAACTACTTTTCTAAAAGAACATTATCATCAAGACTCAGGGCGACTTCCCAAAAAACAGTCAAACCTCAAATACTGTCAAACCATCAAAGACCATCCCCAGCTATTTTCGAACTACGTCCAGGCTTGATTCCCACTCGGGATACGTAGGTAGCCTACCTTAGGTCCAGCCGCTTGACCAATACGGTCACCCTTTTCCCCGATTTAGGTTCATACAATAAAACTAAACCTCAACTTAGGTTCGTCCCTGACAAAAGCCAACGGAATTCCGTCTCTTTCACCTCCGGCAGCAAACGTAAGACCGATCCCTTCAAATGAAATCCACCAAAAAACTGTCTATCCCCTCGAAGTCTGTCCCCAACGAAAGGATACGAACATCGAAGGAAATCGTTTCAAAACAAGTTGATACCTCCAAATCACCCATCACCAAGGTCCGAGGCACCTAAGACACCATCATCAAGGTCCGAGGCACCTAAGACGCCATCATCAAGGTTTGAGGCACCTAAGACGCCATCATCAAGGTTCGAGGCACCTAAGATGCCATCATCAAGGTTTGAGGCACCTAAGACGCCATCATCAAGGTTCGAGACACCTAAGATGCCATCATCAAGGTTCAAGACACCTAAGACGCCATCATCAAGGTTCAAGACACCTAAGACCCCATCATTAAGGTTTGAGGAACCTAAAACGCTATCACACACAACACGAGGAAAGCGATAAATCGCAATCATCCCCTAGGGCGACTTCCCCAAAACAGTCAGATCATAGGGTGACTTCCCCAAAACAGTCAAAACCTTAGGGCGACTTCCCAAAAATAGTCAAGTCATAGGGTGACTTCCCAAAAATAGTCAAAACCTTAGGGTGACTTCCCAAAAATAGTCAAACCATAGGGCGACTTCCCAAAAATAGTCAAGTCATAGGGTGACTTCCCAAAAATAGTCAAAACCTTAGGGCGACTTCCCAAAAATAGTCAAGTCATAGGGTGACTTCCCAAAAATAGTCAAAACCTTAGGGTGACTTCCCAAAAATAGTCAAACCATAGGGCGACTTCCCAAAAATAGTCAAGTCATAGGGTGACTTCCCAAAAATAGTCAAAACCTTAGGACGACTTCCCAAAAATAGTCAAGTCATAGGGTGAATTCCCAAAAATAGTCAAAACCTTAGGGTGACTTCCCAAAAATAGTCAAACCATAGGGCGACTTCCCAAAAATAGTCAAGTCATAGGGTGACTTCCCAAAAATAGTCAAAACCTTAGGGCGACTTCCCAAAATAGTCAGATCATAGGGTGACTTCCCAAAAATAGTCAGATCATAGGGTGACTTCCCAAAATAGTCAAATCTTAGGGCAACTTTCCTAAAGCAGTAGGGTCGAAGACTAAAGATAGTCGAAAGACCCGAACTACGACTGGCTTGATTCCTCTTAAGGATACGTAGGTAGCCTATCATTAGGTTCAGCCATCCGACCGAAAATGGTCATTCCTATCCCCAGCAGAGCGGATAGCACTCCGATCAAAGAGGGTCATTTCTTATCCCCAGCAGAGTTTCTTTCAGCAATCGACTGTAGAACTCGCTCATCAGGTTCGAGGCACCTAAAACGCCATCATCCCCAGGGTCAAAGACCCGAACTACGGCCGGCTTGATTCCCACTCGGGATACGTAGGTAGCCTATTAAATAGGTTCAGCCACTCGATCACTTGATCATCCTGTCAAATATGGAGCCTTACTCTTATCGACGACCCCGCTTCCTTCGAAAGCACCGTCGCCGAGGGGCTACTGTAAGTGCTCCAATTTGAGTTTGTTAGTATTTTCGTTAGAAAATTAAAGAAAGTTTTAACATTTCTAACAAACCCTAACCTTTCTAACAAAGCAAGGGTAAAGTGGGCATTGCCATTTAAAGATAAACAAGGAAAGGAATCCTAAAAAGCAAAAGAAATGGAAAAAACCCGAATTGGTAAGTTGAAAAACAGTTCCAGTTTGAATTTTAAAAAGATTATTCCTCCTGTCCAAAAGCCAGCACTGTAGCAGATGAACAAAGGCACGCCAACAGACCCTCCGCGCGGATGTGATTGCATCTCCCAAAGTGGCCTATAAATTGAACCCTCCTCTCTCGCCTAAACAAGACAATTTGATCACAAAGAACGAAACTCTGGCGAAATATAGAGAGAAAACAGTGGGAATTCCCTTGAATTGCCACCATTTTCTCTCCAATCTTTCCCAAATCCCACTCACTCAAAATACTTTCAAATCACTCTCATACATACACTAACTCAAGCTCAAATCACCCTTTAGGAGGAGGATTAGAGAGAAAACATAGAGGACTTCATTGTTATCTACTTGTTTTCTCTTTAACCAACTCTAATCACCAACCCTAAACACATTCAAATCTTGATACTCCTCAAGTCAAGCTCATACACAAGGGAAGATAGGTATAACCTCCCTCTCCCTACCCTAAATTTCTTTCATCAATGCATGCATCTCAAACTTTGAAGATGTAATTTGTTCATCAATTTGTTCATCTTTGCTTGACCTAAAAATGTAGTCACCTTGGAATAAATTTCCAATGGATGACCATTTAAAAGGCCTAAATCATTTTCTTACTCACTTAAAAGTGTTTTTTCTAAAGATCATTCACTAAAAAGTGTTTTCCAAAAATCATTTTCATACACAAAATCTTTCTTTCAAAGGATGAAATTCCCCTTCCCAAGCAAATGAAGTGCTTAGTCCTAATGTACCCCAAGGATGGTTTGGTATAGTTGATTCACCACTAAAATGTCAAATGATCACTAACCAAAACCTAGGGAAATGGGGACAAGCATGGATGCAAAACCCCCTTTAAAATCATGTTTTCTTTCTTGAGAAGTTGCTGTCCAGTAGCAATTTTCTCAGACCTCAGTCCATGGTCTAATTTTTTGGACGCAGATAAATGTGGAATTTGGTGTTTACTACAAAACACTTTTTGTAGCAAACATACATAACTTTCCATACATATTTTTATTTTATTTTTTGGGTGAGTAAAACTCCGTTTTACAAATTTTCTTTTAGAGGCTAGTTCATCAGCTTCTGGAAATCCAGATTTCATATCTGAGATTCCCATAAGGTTTTGACCCCTCAAATCTTCTCCAAAATAGAAAATTCCTTCACACAAAGCTTATTTAAGGAGTCTAGAAAAACTTTCATTCTCTGAATTTATCCAGATTATGAAGTTTTAAGGCCCTTGAATACATTTCAAAATCAAAGGTACACTGCCTTTTTCATTCTGGCAGAAATGTTTTCCAACTTCAAAAGGTCTTTTGAGTACCAAATCTCAAACCAAAAATCCTCCAAAAAATCATGGGATCAGTTTAAAGTCTTAAAAAGAGATCCCAATTTTTACTTTTTTTTAGTTTCAAATTATTTTGGTCAAAACACACACACACACACACACACACAACAAAAGGATTTCAAATGTTTGGAAGACTCGTTTTGCGAGGCGCGTCGGGTGCACACTAACGTCCTTCCCGACGCGTAACATGACCTCCGAACCTAAATCTATGATCTCGGGATTTTTTCAAAGTTTTGGCCCTCAAAATAAAAATGGCGTGGCGACTCCGTTTCGTTGATTTTTTCAAATAAAAATGGGAAAATTTTCGGATGCACAACATCACAAGCTGGAGAGGATATTGTCCCGTTGGTGCTGGGGGAGACTCTTCATGGAATTGACCGTCTGGCGACTGGGGATCGGTTCATGAGAGGGGGAAGCCCCGCTTTGCTCACCTTGTGGTTGCGAGAGAGACTTTAGGCCATGCCCGAGGCTTCGACGTCTTTTAGCCCGTGGTCGTTTGCTCGGCAACCTCTTGTGTTGGATATGGATCAGTCCGCCTGGGAGAGATGGAGGCACAGCTTGGTACGCATCAGATCCGTTGGTGGGTTCCGCACTGGGGTATCGAGACTAGGAGGGCCTTGCAGGAAGGGTCCTATGTTGTCAGAGTTCCAGGTTTGTCTTGGTCCTCCTTCTATATTCTGTCGCTTGTTTCCCGACAGTTTGGGATGAAGCAGGAGCCTTTGTTGGGCTGGGATGACCTTGCTACTGCGGAGGTAGTTCCTCTTTGTATGGCCGCTTCAGGTGTTCTTCTGTATTTTCTGAGGGTATGTAAGTACTCCGCTTTCCCTCAGGTGGTGCTCCTTAGACGTCGGGAGAGTGTCGTATTGATAACCCAGTACCTGGCTTGGTATGAGCAGCGTGAGGGGCAGTCCCAAGTAGCTTTGGGGAGCAGGCGTGGAGCGATTCTGGGGCCCGATTGCCGTAGTAGCTATTGCCTTAGGAGTGCCGAAGCCTGGTCTGACCCTCAGGATGTTACGGGAGACACTTTATTTGACTACGAGACCAGAGTTGACCGACTGACGGGGAGAGGTCCTCTTTTGCAGACTCGCAGGGAGGAGATCCGAGCCGAAGCACGGGCGAATGAAGCCCTGAGAGCTGCTGGATTGTTTGACTCTACGGGGAGGACCCCTAATCTCGGACTGAGAGACCCAGAGTTGGCTCGCGTGGAGCGAAAGAAGACTCGCCGGGGACGAGGGAAGAAAGGGAAGAATGGCGAGGGGACAAGCGCAGATGGCGCGGAATGACCTCCTAGGTATCCATTCATTGCATTGCAAACACATTATTTGTTAAATGTATTAAGCTGTCTTTTAGCATGTTGTAAATTTGAGAGTAGACCGTGCTTGAACTCATCAAGAAATGTTGTAACCGTTAGTGATTTGTGATTTACTTTTAAAGCTTTGTCGAGACGCAAGATCTCTTGTTCGCTTTTTGTTTCTTTTGTGCACCTTGACGGCGTCTATCTTTGGACTTTTCTGTTGCATTTGCGGACTGAAGCAGCCTGGGCCTTGACGGCAATCCCCTTTGCTTGGGCTTTGTGCTTGGCTGAGAGGTTGGATGATCCCCTGACAAGTCATTTTGACGGTCTTTTCCGTAGCTTCCTTGCCTCTTGTTTGTTGGCGTCGGGCTCTTGACCTCAATTTCGCAGCTTCTGCTTGAGCCTTTTTTTTATTTATTTTTTAGAGCCCTTGATCAAGCTCTTTTTTTTTTGAAGCGCGTGAGGGCGAAGACAAGCCCCTGGCTTGGAAGTAGACATGGGTCAGGCGTCTGACGTTGAGTGACCTCCGGATGTCCTTTGATGTTGCCGCCGTCATTTGACTTGGTCAAGGTGACGTTGGGGGCGTGCTCTTAAAAAGTGCGTAGCTTGATGGAGGTCTTGATCGACATTCAAACTTTTGACTTTTTTGTGTGTTTTTAGACCAGACCAATTAAGGTTGCCTACGTTCCCCCGGACTAGAGGGCTCAGGTCTGCGTAGTTCGACACTACATGGAGTGCCAAGAGATGCACAATTGTTCTTCTTTAGGCGAAGTATCTGCGGAGTTTGCTTCCGTTGACTGGATTCATGAATGGATTGCCGTCTAGGTCTGTCAGCTTCATGGCACCTCCGGAGAAGATCTTTTGAAAGGGCCGATCCATGTTGGTTCCCATTTTCCCAGTGGGTTGGTTCGAGTGGGAGGCTTTTCTTTGAGTATAAGGTCGCCTTCCCTGATGTTTCAGGACTTGACTTTCTTGTCGAAAGCTCTCGCCATCCTGCTTTGGTAGGCTCGGATGAGTTCCATGGCCTTTAGTCATCGCTCGTCTAGCAGAGCCAGTTCGTCGTGTCGGCTTCAGAGCCATTCGACTTCGTTGATGTCATTTTCCAGCAGCACTCGGAGTGAGGGAATTTCCAATTCAATGGGAAGGACTGCTTCCATCCCGTATGTCAGGGCAAATGGAGTTTCTCCCGTAGCCGTTCTGACTGATGTTCGGTAGCCCCAAAGTGCAAGGTGCAGCTTTTCGGGCCAATCTCGTCCTCGGGTGGTCATTTTTCGGATGATCCATTCAAGAGTCTTGTTTGCTGCTTCTACGGCGCCATTTGTTTATGGCCGGTAGGGAGAAGACTTGTGGCGTGTGATCTTGAATTCGGCCAGCATTCTGTCGCATTCCCCTTCGAAGTGGGAGCTGTTGTCTGATATGACCTCGTTCGGGATGCCGTATCGGCAGATGATGTTTTCCCTGAGGAAATGTGCGACTTTCTTGGAGGTGAGCACCTTGTAAGACTTAGCTTCGACCCATTTGGTGAAGTAGTCGATGGCTACTAAGATAAACTCGTGACCGTCGCTGCCCGATGGAGCGATTTTTCCGATGACATCAATTCCCCAAGTGGCGAAGGGCCAGGGTGTAGTCATGCAGTAGAGGTAGTGAGGGGGTAGGTGATTGAGGTTGGAGAACCGTTGACACTTGTGTAAGTGCTCCAATTTGAGTTGTTAGTATTTTCGTTAGAAAATTAACGAAAGTTTTAACATTTCTAACATTTCTAACAATTCCTAACATTTCTAACCAAGCAAGGGTAGATTAGGGATTGCCATTTTAAGATAAACCAAGGAAAAGAATCAAAAAAGCAAAAGAAATGGTCAAAAACCAAAAATAGAAGCTGCTGGAACAAAAACTGTCTACCTAATTTGAATTTAAAAAAAAAATATTCTGTGTGTCCAAAGCCTGCAGCTGTAATTAATGAATAGTGCACGCTGAGGGTTTGATCCGCGCGGACATAATTGGAGTTTTCAGAGGCCTATAAATTAAGCCCTTCAGTCACAGAAATAAGGAGCAACAACACATTTCACAACTGCACCTTGGCGAAAATAGGGAGAAAACAGTGAGAATTCTCTAGAATTGTCACCTTTTTCTCTTAATTATTTTCCCAAATCCCACTCACTCTCCAATTCAAACACTCACATATTCAAGTCTCATACACAAACACAAGGAAGATAGGTATAACCTCCCTCTCCTTGCCCTAAATCTCTCTCATCCATGCATGCATTTTCAAACTCCAAAATGTAGTTTGTTCATCTTCTTGCCCTAGATCCAAGAAGATCACCATGGAAGTTTATCTCCATGGTTGATCTTCTACAAGGATTAACATTATCTTCAAAGTGTTCTTACTTACTTGCAAATGCATTTTCAAAACCCTAAAAACCATTTTCATACACCAAATCTTCATTTTCAAGGATAAAATCCCCCCTTCCCAAGCAAATGAAATGCTTAAGTCCTAATGTACCCCAAGGATGGTGATGTTGCCAGGATTTTCCTCAACAGCAACACACCGTTGTAGTTTAATCGGCAGCACCTCCGGCTCCTTCTTCAGTCCTGCACAACCACAAACGTGAACTAAGCCGGGGGCGACTCCGGCGTAAGCCCCTCCGGCGTGAGGATAAGTGTTTGCTTTTGGGTTGTAAAATAATGACAGTAGGGAAAGGTGTTTGTGTGTGTAAAAATGAACGTACCTGGACAATGAAGACTGCCCTTCGTATATATATTCCTTTACCCGTGCCTCTCACGTGCTATCCTCACGTTGCATGCCTATTTCCACGTGTCATCATTCCATTGGCTAGCAAAAAAGAATAAACTCACAACACGTGATCACTTTTCCCAATGCTCAACCGTTTTATGGGTCCCATTTCGTAGATATTTATATGCCGCCTCTTATGAGTCGCTTCCCTTAGGTTTGTCTCTCGCTGAATACAGGTAGCTAAATACTGTATCGCCTCGACCTAACATCTCGCCTTCTCATCTCATGTCAATATCTCACCGGCTTGCTTTTATTATCTCGCCACTCAACCAATATCTCGCCTGTATTACCTTGCACTTTCCCCTTCGTGGATCTCCAGCGGTTTATTTTTAGGCATAGTTTCCCGCGAACCTCAATTGGGCTATCTTTATCCCTATATTCTTTTTGGGCCTTATCTCGTTCTGGGCCTACTTGATAACTTTTTGTTTATGGACTTAAACCAGGCTTAACTATTATTTTTGGGCAGCATCAGAAGCCCCTAAGTTTGAGGCGAGATTCATTTATGGTCTCGCCAAAAAACTTGACGTTCACTGTCTCGCCTTTCCACGGCCCACAATTCCGTCAACCTAAAACCTGAATTCTGAACAAAACCTACTTATACACGTGTCACCTTCATGGCGAGCCCCTAAAATTGAATGTGCCGTCATTTGGGAACCGTGTGAAATAAGAGGGAAAATTTAAAATTTTCGTCCCATCCGTCACGTCAATCACTTCCACAAATCCCTCTCCCATATAAGTACCCATTTTCCTTTCCATATTTCTCTTCTTACTCTCCTCATTCTTACTCAAACACTCTTAAATTCCGGCGAACCTTAACTTCGACTCCGACGTAATTTCTTCATCTTTTCACCGTTCTTTTCTGGATTTGACCCTAAAATTGCTCTTTAAACCTTGCTCCGTTCATCAGTTGCCATTTGAAGTTGATTTTGGTGTTTACATTCCTCGCTTCTCCATCTTCCGTTTATCTTCTCCGGCGATTCTTCGTCTTCTCCGGCCGTTCTTCATTTTCAACAGGTAACTTTTCAAAACCCTTCATATTCTCTAAAACCCTGTATTTTGATCTTTCATTTTTGCCGATTCGTACGAGTCTTGTTATTCCTCTTATACGCCTCTTTAACTTTATTCCCAAATTGCCCTTTATGGCGAGATACAAAAATTGCTCTAGGCGGGTTAGATATGGTAGGTGTCAAGTTTCAGGCGGCTTATACAGACGCCTGCGAACTACTTGGGCGAGATTACCCAAGGCCGACATAGCTAGGATGATGGTTGAAAACTGGGTAGATCCTTCATTAATTGATTCCCTTGAGATCCAAGGTCATTTTTTCCTTCCCCTTTCAGCCCCTATGTCCCATATTTTTACTTCTCACCAGGAAATAGTCCGGTTCATCAAAAATAAGTATCAACCCCACTTAAGCGACTCCTCTGAATCCCACTGTGTCGCTGATCCCTTTTCTAAACGTAGGACGCATTATAAATCTGTCGTTTCTTCTTCTTCTTCCAGTGATTCCAGCGGGATGGCCGACCGAGCTACTTCTTCTCCTGCTGATACAACCATTAATCCCCCTTCCACAAGGGTCCAAAATCTAAACTTGATTGAAGGTAACCTCTTCACTAATCCCGCTCATGCTGAGGCGGGATCCTCTCTCGTTCCTGATACAAGTTCTCTCATCTCTAATCCCATTACCACTTGGCATACCCTATACAACATTGATCCTTCCATCTACCGTATTTCTGACTATCAAGGAAACACCTCCCTAGCCCATCTGAGAGAAATGCGAGATGGCATAGTTGTTTTTCCCTCACAACTTAAGGCTGGCCTTAGGATTCCCCTTGATCCTTTTCTTTGTGAGGTTTTGTACAAAGCTCAAGCCATGATCACAGAAATTCACCCCAACGCCCTTAGGATTATCACCTCTTTTATTGCCATCTGTCGCTCTTTACGAAAAGAACCCACTGTTACATCCTTAGTCTCTTTATTCAAAGGATACAAGCAAACCAACAAGCTTGAAAACGGGATAGTAGAAACCCGCCTTTCCCTCCAATATCAGCGAGGTCCCAAAGTCCTTACTCCCTTACCCGCCAAAGTTCATGATTGGATGGATGACCCACTCTTCATCGTCTCTCGCGTTGGGTGGTCTCATCCCGCTGATCTTCATCCCATTAAACCACAAATTGAAACCAAAGACGCTTCTATTGTGGGCGACGAGGCCCTTATTACCACTATTTGTTCTTTAGTGGCCCTTCCCGCCGATTCATCCGCTGATACACCCCAACCTCTTATTTCTTAGAGAGGTATTTTGCGGAATAGGGAGCTACTTGACCAAGTCGGTATCGCCGACAACGTACCTCTTGCCCCGCCTCGGGTTCCAATCAGCTATGTTTACTTTGTTGGATGGGAGCGGCACACAGATAACAAATATGCTCATGAGTGTCAATCGTGCAAGGGCACTCGCCATTGCACCGTGATGAATAATGTCCTTTGTATGTCTTCCCTCTAACCTTATCCTTCTTTTCTTTTTAACTCTCATTTGAATGATTCTAACTCTTAACTTTCTTTCTCTTTGTTTTCAGATCACCGAGCCAAATCAATGGAGAGTCGTCAAAACGCCAACTTGGAAATGAACAGGAGAATGAAGCGACTCGCCGACACCCGCGATACTGCCCTCGGCCTCCTTCTCGCAGATCTACCCTTGCCCTTATCTCTCGATGGCAAAGACACAGAGGAAATCACCTTGGAAAAAGCCCAAGGTTCTTCCAAAGCCCGCGCTAGACCCAACAATCCAGCAACCAGAGCTAAGCGACAAAAAGGCTTGCCTCGGTTCAACCTAATGTCGCCATTGTCAATCAAGAAACTATCCCTCCTACTCCAGCTGCTACTTAGGATTCTCCACATACTGAAGTTCTTCCAACTAATGAGGGTAATATCTCGCCTGTTTCCATCCCACCAACTTCTGTTTTGCAATCCGATGATGCCCCTATTGAAGAAAACATTGCCATTCCTTCTTCTGAAACCGTTCAAACAAACTCTTCCGCGCCTGCTGGCGATGTAATAGAGCCCCTTCATAATGATGATCCTCCTCCTCCCCAAGATGTGGAATTTTGCGACTTAGCGAATGTTTCTAACTCGCCTCCTACCCTACGTGACCCACAAACTTCTTCAGCTCTTCCAACTCCCAGCTGGCTTCAGGAGAATTTTGAAAAACCCACTGATTTTAATGGACTCTTTGAGTTGTGCAAAGAAGCTGCCAATGTCCCTCGCTTGACGGGATTGATCAACGAAACTCGCGGTGTTGATGAGTGCCTAATTGGCAGTTCTGCTCTTATTCGTGCTAGCGATCCCATCCAAGTCCAGCGAGTAACGGATATGGATATTGATCATGCCGCTTGCCAAACCGGGATTTACTTTTCACTGGTATGTCGCTCTTTCCTTTCTTATTTGATTGCTATTTTCCTCATTTTGGCCTTTAACTTAACTTTTTCATTTAGCTTGGATCTTCGATTATTGGCATCAATGATAAAAATCATCAACTTGCCAAGGACGTGCAGCAGTTAGAAAATTCCAACCAAGTACTGAGAAGAGACAAAGACGTCCTTCGCGGCAGAGTTGGTAGGCGAGATACGACAATTACTAAATTGGAGGGGGAGCAAGATAAATTGAAAACTGACTTAGCCGCTTCTCAAAATCAATTTGAGATTGCCAGCACGGAACTTAATACCGCCAAATCTGACCTCCTCGGCGCTACTGCTAAGCTTAATTCATCCAAGGAAAATGCCGCCAAACTTACGAGCGAGATTGGGACTCTAAAGGAGACTCATGCTGCTGACATTCGATATTTCTAAGGCGAGATAGCCAAACTGAGGGAAGAGATGATGGGCAAAGTCGCAGAAATAACCTCTCTCAATGCTGACGTGGCCAAACTCAAGGACGATCTTACGGATATTGGTGACCAAACCACTCTCCAAGTCATGCGAGCCGCAGCTGCAGACGCCGCTGAGATACCTGCCATTACGATCGAGCGACTTGCCAAATGGGGCTCAGAACCAATATTCAGTGATATATGCCGCCTGGGTCATCCTTTAGTTCCATATTCAGCCGACGAGCTCAAAGATTTGAAGGAGGAAGATGCTTTACTGGGTAAGTCGCCTTGGAATCCCACTCCTCTTCAAGTGCCAAACGTTCTTACTTTATGGCAAGCCCAATTGGAACATAAACATCAACTTCTGGATGATGCTAAAGATCTTGCTCTTGCGGCCTCCAGCTCCACTCAACCCGCGCCAACCAACGAACCAAACCCTCAATCATGATTCTGCTCTAGTACTTGAATCCTTTTGTAACTTGCCTAGGTGGCTAAACAATTTTAATTTCTTTTATTCGGGCCTGTGTGCCTTTCAAACAATATGTATTATTTGCGGCCTTCGTGCTTGCCTTTTTGCCTTCACGTTTTATTCGCTTACTTCACCATTTCTATCTTGCTTTTGCTATTTTGTTTTGATAGTTCATCAAAATCATCATTTTACCTAACAAAATTCTATACTTATACTCCCATCGAAAAAGTGAAGTTGTCTTTAGGCGACTTTACTTATAATGCACACAATACGACTCACATTGTCGCCTATCTTTATTTCTTTTCCGCTTCTTTATTGATTTTTTCGTGATTCTTACTTAGAATAATTTCCTTACTTTATGTCTCCACGTCTTTATTTGCCTTCAAACAAAATATACCTTTCTTTCTTAATTTACGTTTTTTCATACTCCTCCAAACGAGATACATTCACTTCCATTTTCGCAACATCTTTATCTGTCATTTAGACGAGATGTGCTTCCTTTCATACATGTCGCGTCTTTTCATGCTATTAAGGCGAGAGGGGTTAATTTCTTGTTTATAGTCCGTAGACTTTCTCATTTATAGTCCGTAGACTTCCCTTCCTGTTTATAGTCGCATCCATATACATGCCATACAGGCGAGATGGGACTTTCTTTCCTGTTTATAGTCGCATCCATATACATGCCATACAGGCGAGATGGGACTTTCTTTCCTGTTTATAGTCGCATCCATATACATGCCATACAGGCGAGATGGGACTTTCTTTCCTGTTTATAGTCGCATCCATATACATGAGATACAGGCGAGATGGGACTTTCTTTCCTTCTAGAAACATCTTTTCATGCCATTCAGGCGAGATGTGCTTTCTTTCCTTATTTATAGTCCGGAGACTTTCTTTCACATGATACTTTGCAGCTTACCTTTCTTTTCTTTTTTCTTTACTAACTTGTTTTAATAATTCATCAAAAATTGCGTTTTGATAACTCATCAAAAACTCTTTACCTTCTTGCTTTTAGCGAGATATCCCCATATATATATACTCCCATCGAAAAAGTGAAGTTGTCTTTAGGCAACTTTACTTCTAGCGACTTACTTTTCTGTTTTTTGACGATATTTCACATAAATATCATTACTAGATAACATTCAATAAAAGCAGCACAAGCTTAAATCGTAGATTTTCACACTTTCATTTATAATGCTATTACTTCGAAGCATGCATAATTTTCATTCATTAAATGGAAAACTTCATAATATTCAATCTTTATAAAATTTAAGTAGGCATAATATTAAATAAATAAATTACTTCTTACTTTTCGTTGATTTTACCGCTTAAAGCCTTTTCCATACGATGTCTCGCGTCTACCCTGTGATCGCCGCCCTTCCATTTTCCTTCTTTCCACCATGATATTCTTCATCCTTCTCAATGTTGCTTCTCCCCCAATTGCCGCCATCTTGTGGCAGTACTTCAAGTGCTTCTATCTCCATCTCTTCACATTTTTCCTCCTCAAATTCTACTATTTCCTCTATTTTTGGCTCTTTCATTTTAACAAACTTAACCAATCTTGATCCTTTCATTCTGTTCTGACTTGCCCCTTGGTCCCCCAAACTTACTTCAAATTTTTCTTCAACCACCTCATCAACAATGTTCCATATATTACTTATTTCTCGCAGTCTTTCGCCCTCCAAGTCGGTAACCATATTGACTTTCGTATCCCGTATTGCTGAAGCTGATGAAAGCGAACTAGAACTTGCCCTAGCTGCAGTTTGTATCTCGATCTTCTTCTGGATTACCTCTTTGACTTCGCTTTTCAAACAGGCTATTCCTTTTGGAGTGGGGAATTTGACTCGTTGATGCGGAATGGACACAACCATTTCGAAAGTTTGCATAAAGGGAATACCCACGATGGCGTTATATGGCGACACCAGGTCTATCACCATGAATTCTACCGTACGGGTTCTCGCCTTTTCATCCTCTCCTATCTCTACTGCCAACGAAATCGTTCCTTTAACCCGCACTGTATGATTCGTAAACCCCTCCAGAAATCCTTTGTAAGGCACCAAATTGGCTTCTGTATATTTCATTTTCTTAAAAGCTTCATAGTATAGGATGTTGCGGCTTGCTCCTGAGTCTACTAACACTCTGTGTAGTATATTGTTTCCTGGAGCAATTGTAATCACTACGGGTTGACAACCATGGCTGGGCGTTAAAGCTAATTCTCGCCTCAAGAAGCTAATGATCCTCTCTTCACTAGGAGGGTAGAAGGGAATATGGCAGGTATGCGATAGTGACATGATCTGATTACTTAGACAGGTGATACTAGCTGGCTCCTGAATTACCAATATTTCGTTTCTCTCTCCATTTCCTCCATGAGCCGCCCCATTCTGTTCCTGCCATATATATTCCTGCAACTCCCCCCGGTCAATTTTACTTTGAATCACCTTTTTCAAGTTGTAACATTCGTCGCCTCGTGCCCTCTCGTCTCGTGATAGTTACAATATTGACTCAAGTTTCTCCTTCCTCTGTCTGTCATTTCGAAAGCCGCTGGCAACTCCACCGCCCTCAAAATCTCGCTTGGCCTTGCATTTAACCTTGTGAACCTAATAATTCTTCCATTGCCGCGACCACCAGTGCGGCCTCCACCTCTTCCTCCAACCGGATTTCCGCGTCCTCCGCCACGAGCTGCATTATCATCTTTGACATACTCAATCCTGTCTTTAACGCTCTTCTTTGCTGGGCCAGATGTTCCTTCTTCAATATCTTCGCCCCCGCAGTACGCCTTTACTCGCTCATGCAACTCACCCAAAGTTGTGGGCAGTCTCATCCTCAACTCTCTTTTAAATGCTTCTGACACCAGGCCTGACATGTACATCATTATTGCGTACTTGGGCTCTATATCGAAAATTAGGTTGGCAATCAATAAAAACCTGTCAGTGTAAGTTATCAGACCTTCTCCCACTTTCTGCTTAATTCCCATTAATTCTTGCAATACACAGGTTTGAGTTCCCAATGCTCCGAATCTCGTCAGAAACTTCCGCTTGAAATCTTGATATCCCACAATAGAGTTGGCGGGCTGCTGCGTGAACCACTCCAACGCCTGAAGCTCCAAAGTACTAGCAAACGTTTTACACAGCAGTGCATCGTCTTTGGTTAATATTGCCATTGTAACCTCAAAACCCGCGACATGAGTCCTGGCCGTGGTCACTCCCGCATATTTAGATAATGCTGGCAGACGGAACTCCGGAGCGGGCTCAGCCTCTTGAATATATTTAGCAAATGGAGCGACAAAGGAGTCCTTCTCGCTGTCAACTGTACCACCTTTCTCTAATTCTGCCAATCTCTTTGCCATTTCAACCATCTGCTTTTTTAACCCGTCTTCTTCCCCAAAGCGACTTACTCCTACGCCCTTTCCTTTATCCATCTGTTTGGATCTCTCGCCTTCTTTTGAAACCTTCAACTCTTGCTCTCCAAACCCTTCTTCATTTGCTGCGGTGTCATCTTCTTCATTTTCACAATAGAACGACGATACTTGCGAAGTGTGCGGCCAATGATACACCTTAATTTTCCTCCCGTTCTCTATGTACTCTCCCCGCCTTTCGCTTTTGCGGCCCATCAAGCCTCGCTTCAGTTTCCTTTATTTTTTCAGGCTCTGGTTCTTTCTGCCGCTCACCATCATCCACTATAATCACCTCCTTGTTTGCTCCCTTGTTTAATTCTTCTGTCATCTTCATCAAGCCCTGCGGGATGGGGGTTGGCTTCTTTTTCATGAACATCAATCGTTTGTTATTTTCCAACAATTGTAAGATTAAATTGTTGTGAATCCTCAAACTTTCCTCTTCATTCTCTACTTCTTCCTCGGGTGGTGGCGGCTCTACATTTCTTTCTTTCTCGCCTCCTGCATTTTGCTCTCTCTCTTCCAGAATTACTTGTTGCGAGGAAGAAGTGTCCCGTGCTCCCCCTGTCCCCATCGTACCTAATCCAATCATGGGCTAGATAAGACTCCCTCCCGCCATTGTCCTCTGTCCTACTATCCCTTTCTCAGGAGTTGCCATTTCTTTTTACACACGCAATCAAAAGATGATGAATCTAAACTTTGAAGATCTGCAAATCTTATGAAGATTTGAAGATACAAGCCCAGAAATAAGAAATTCCCTTTATAACTAATTTCACGAATGTCCGTTGCCCAACTATTCCCAAAACACCAAACACCTATCTTATTAGAATCAAATGAACTTTCCACAAAACCACCAAAATTACACGAACTTTAACAAAATCAAAATCTACCGACCTTCAGACTATCAAATCCAAACGAAACTCCACAGATACCTACTTAATTCAAATCAACTCAGATCAACACTTCTTAAATCAACCAATCGAATACCATCAAAATCACCAACAACTTCAATTAACGAAACAAATTTACGAACATCAATCAACCCAATCAAGCAACAAAACCAAAATCACACAAGCTTCAACTTACCAACTTTGAACAACAGACCACCTCAACCGAATGCTCAACACGCCCACTGCTTCCTTCCCCGCGAGAATCAAATCTCCAAATCTACGAACAACACTCAACAATTATCAATCTACCGCCGGCAAACCTCCAACCGATGAAGAGAATCGGTCCCGGCAACGGAACCAATTGATGTTGCCAGGATTTTCCTCAACAGCAACACACCGTTGTAGTTTAATCGGCAGCACCTCCGGCTCCTTCTTCAGTCCTGCACAACCACAAACGTGAACTAAGCCGGGGGCGACTCCGGCGTAAGCCCCTCCGGCGTGAGGATAAGTGTTTGCTTTTGGGTTGTAAAATAATGATAGTAGGGAAAGGTGTTTGTGTGTGTAAAAATGAACGTACCTGGACAATGAAGACTGCCCTTCGTATATATATTCCTTTACCCGTGCCTCTCACGTGCTATCCTCATGTTGCATGCCTATTTCCACGTGTCATCATTCCATTGGCTAGCAAAAAAGAATAAACTCACAACACGTGATCACTTTTCCCAATGCTCAACCATTTTATGGGTCCCATTTTGTAGATATTTATATGCCGCCTCTTATGAGTCGCTTCCCTTAGGTTTGTCTCTCGCTGAATACAGGTAGCTAAATACTGTATCGCCTTGACCTAACATCTCGCCTTCTCATTTCATGTCAATATCTCACCGGCTTGCTTTTATTATCTCGCCACTCAACCAATATCTCGCCTGTATTACGTTGCACTTTCCCCTTCGTGGATCTCCAGCGGTTTATTTTTAGGCATAGTTTCCCGCGAACCTCAATTGGGCTATCTTTATCCCTATATTCTTTTTGGGCCTTATCTCGTTCTGGGCCTACTTGATAACTTTTTGTTTATGGACTTAAACCAGGCTTAACTATTATTTTTGGGCAGCATCAGATGGTTTGATATAGTAGATCACCACTAAAATGTCTAGTGACTACTAATCAAAACTAGGGAAATGGGGACAAGCATGGATGCAAAACCCCCCTTAAAATCATGTTTTTCTTCTTAAGAAAGTTGCTGTCCAGTAGCAATTTTCTAAGACCTCTGTCCATGGTCTAATTTTTTGGACACAGATAAACTTGGAATTTGGTGTTGACTACAAAACACTTTTTGTATCCAACATTCATAGCTTTCCAGACATATTTTTATTTCATTTTTTTCGTGAGTAAAACTCCATTTTTCAAATTTTTCTTTTAAAGGTCAGTTCATCAGTCTCTGGAAATCCAGATTTCACATCTGAGATTTCCAGAAGGTTTTGGTCCCTCAAATAATCTCCAAAATGGAAAATGCTTTCATATAAATCTTATTTAAGGTGTCTGGAACAACTTTCATTCTCTGAGTTTCCCCAGATTCTGGTGTTTTGAAGCCCTTAAGTCCATTTCAAAGTCAAGTGTCCACTGCCTTTTTTATTCTGGCAGAATTGAGTTTTAACTTCAAAAAAATCTTTTGAGTACCAAAATTCAATCCAAAAATCATACCAAAAATCATGGGACTTGTCCAAAGTCTAATAAAGAATTCCCAATTTTTACTTTTCTCAGTTTCAATTTATTTTGGCCAAAGTAACACACACACACACACACAAATGGTTTTTAATGCTTGGAAGACTCGTTTTACGAGGCATTCCGGGTGAACACTAACGTTCTTCCCGGCGTGTAACGTGACCTCCGAACCCAAATCTCTTATTTCGGGCATTTTTCAAAGTTTTGGCCCTTAAAACAAAAATGGCGTGGCGACTCCGTTTTTCCGATTTTATTTGGTTTTCAAAGAAACGAAAAATCGAATTTTTTCCGCGAAAGGGTACAACATCGTTACAGTGGCGACTCCGCTGGGGATAAATAAGCTTTATTTAAAAAAAAAAATGATATTTGGTATATTGGTGGAAACCATTAAACTTCCCGTTATCGCCTCCTAACACGAGTCGGGGATAAATTGTGGTTTAACAATCCCACGTATCGGTATCATTGTTTTCAAAAAAAAAAAAGCTTTTGAGGGTCAAGCTTCCGTCCCGGCATGTGAAATCGTTTGTGGTGTGTGTTGATTTTTCACATTTTCGTGTTGTTTTGGCCGCCTCGGAAAAGTCAAAATTTTGACTGTTGGACCCGTTGCCTCGGATTTTGAATTATGTGCTTATGTGTGCATTTACTTTCAAAAAAAAAAAAAGAATTTCAAAAAAAAAAAGAATTTCAAAAAAAAAAAAAGAAAATTTTCAAAAAAAATCATGCATCATTCTTTTTAAGACACATGAAAAATTTCTATTTTACTCAGAAAAAGAAGATAGACTGCTTGCACACTACGCGCACGTGACCTTACACTGCACACTACGTCCCTAACCCGGGGAAATCCCTGTCGCGGCGCGTTTGGTCTTATTACGCCTCTCGGTGCAAGCACGGGACTACCCAAACATCCCATGGAGCCTCGTGTCGACCATGCACTTGTCCGTGACACACTTTGTCCGAGACCCGGTTGGTTTTTATTTTGGTCTGTGTCATGCCCTGTCTGTGTATAGACCTTTCCTTTCAAGCCTTAGTCGGCATACCAAGTCAATATCTTTCGGGGACCCTAATCAGTCAAAGTTCTGCCGGTTTTCCGTCACGAACTTTGACCAGATATTGACTGGTTCCTTGACTTTGACTCTGACTGGCACAAATTATACACTGACTCCCAGCATGACACTGAGTCATCAAGGATTAATGATTATTCCATGCCTAATTACGGCCTAATTGACAGCAAGTCAAGATCAATCGTGGACATTTATCAGTCCAAATCATGCCGACTTTTTGTCGAGCCCTCGGACATGATCTTGACTTTGACGTCAGCTTTGTCCGTAATTTACATCGAATGCCCGTTAAGACTCGATTACCCGCCAGACTTTAAGGATCGTTTTTCTTTCGGTCGGTGGGACCCGCTTGCCCTATAGGACCCTCGCCCGGGGCTGTCCACCCTGGGAGGTCAAAATACAGGTGGAATACGAGGGGCTTATAGACGTAGTGACGGGGCCCACTGATCCAGGATCCAGAGTAGTTTGCGAAAAAGAAGAGCAATCTTTTCCAACCGATTAGGTTAATAAAACATGTTTTAAGTAAACGGGAACAAATAACCGCATGTTGCATGAGCCCAAAGCCCAAACACTTACCCTCCTTCATTCCCAAATCTCTGAACCCTCGTGCCTTTGCCCCCGCAGCTCCTCACAAAGGTTGGTTCCGGACACCGGGTCACCGTTTGATCAGTTGGGAAGAGTCAAGCGCATCGTCAGCTTCGCCATTTATTCCGACTCCGGGTTTCAGAATGTCTGCATCAGCCGGTAATGATGGGGACAATGTCACTCCGCCTCCCGGACCCCTCGCACGTAACAACAAAGTGGAATCGCTTAGCGTAACGTATGAGATTACGACAGAAGCACACTGAATAGCCTTATGGAGGCTATCAAAAGCCATGGTTTGGCCGCCACCTCAATCCCGATGGCACCTTCACCGTGGAAGAAGAAGAGGATGCCAATCCCACTCTCGCCGCCCGATTACTCCAGATGCCACCACCCACCTCCTATGGTACCACTTCCGTAACCCATGCTCCTCGATCTTCGGGTCATCCAGTTCCCCAGTTTCAGACCACCGGATCCACGCAGCCCGACACAAACCGCTTGCGCTCCTCGGTGGGGCAAAATCGCACGGAATGTCTTCTCATGGTTGGGGTTACCTTGGAGTGCCACAGCTAATTGGGATCCCGCCTCAGTTTGGAACCGATCAATCCGGGCCTTCGCAGCAACAGTTCGGCATGCCTCAACAGCTGTCAGGAGCCCCTCCTCAGAATGATGCTAGCTCAGCTGCTCCTCCCACAGCTTTCACAAACCCATTTCTCACTCAGGGTTCGATGGGTTACCAAACCTCCATCCTGGCCATTAGAACCACCAGACCACAAGATTCCCGGGTTATATACCATCGCCTCAGCCAGCCATGCAATTCAACAATCAGGGACAGCAGCCCGCACCTAAGCCTACTTATGGGTCCCACTCCGAAAATCCAAGCTACCCAGCTACATCAGGACTACCTCCACCCACTTTGCCAGTTGAAAATCAACAGCAGGCCGCGAGGTTCCATCCCTTCGCCCAGGCTCCTACTCATGCTCCCCCGGGCAACTTGGGCCAAGGACAGGTTTTCACCTACGTCCCCGGATCGGCCGTTCCCTCCACCAGTCTGCCGCCAGTGGTAGCTCCTCTCTAGCTCAGTCACTGGCTTGAACGCAATGGCTCCACCACAAGACCCTCATCTGGCCTGGTTCATGGAACAGCATAAAGAAATGAAAGCGCAGATTGCTGAATTGACCGCTAAGAAGTCTGCCTTCCGGCCTACGGACCCGGACTCCATCGTTCCCCTATTATAGTGCCAGAAAACTGCAATAGGGAATTGTGTGAAAATGAGGGAGGGGGAGCCCTCTATTTATAGTGCCAGAAAACTGCAAGAAGGTCCGTACGGACCTTCTAGGTAATCTAGTTTTTTGGTTTTCCTCGATTTGAGGGAATCTGTGATAATTGAGAATATTCTGGAATGATGATGTCTCCTTTGCAAGGAGGTCCGTACGGACCAACTAGGCATGCAAAGAGGTCCGTACGGACAAACCATACATTCCAGTAATGATGTTCCCCGGAATTTGAGGGAATATTGTGGACTTTAAGGGGATTCAGTAATTATTAAAACAAAGAGGTCCGTACGGACCTTCTTTGCTTTTCCAATTTTCTAAAAATTACCAAGAGGTCCTTTTGTCCCTTTTTATCCCAGAAAGGTTCCTCCCTTGGTTTGACTTGGGGTTTTTGAGGGTTTTGAGTGTCAAAGGTCTTCGAGACTGCGTTTGTGAGTCTGCGGTATTTCCTGTGTACTCGGAAGAGGGTGATCCAGATTGGGGTACTTACACCTAGGTCTTTAGATCAGTGGATCCCGACACTACATTTATAAGCCCCTCATTTTTCACGTGTAAATCGTCTTCCCGGGACTGACAATCCCGAGCGAGGGTCCTATAAGGTAAGCGGGTTCCACCGACAAAGAGAAAAGTGAACTTAAGGCTAGCTGGTCATGTAAACTTTCAACGTATGTGACATGCGGGTCACGGTCAAAGTCAACATCCTTAAGTTAAGGCAGAAGTCGCGCCGTAATTTCGGCATGACCTCTCTTGACTCGCTTGCGTGAGGGGCCTTAGCTTTTGGTGTTGGCCAAGTTGTGGCTGGCATGGTGCATACGTTGAGGGTTTGATGACACGCGTCACATTGAACCTTCGGGTATGTTTTTAGCGTGGCTCCGCGTCAAAGTCAAGGCTGAAAGGCTAAGACTTCGGGTCGAGAACGACCTTCAATCTCAACTTTTAAGTTTGACTTGTGAGGGAGATCGACGTAAAAGCGTACACTTAGGCTTTATGACACGTACTAAGCCAAAAACCAACCGGGGTCTTGGACGAAGTGTGACACAAAGAGTGCATGGATTACACGGGATAGGATGGGCTGTTTGGGACGACCCCGTGCGCGCTCGAAAGGTGTCTGGCAGACCAATCAAGCTGCAACTGAACGGTCATCCCGGGTTATGGGTCGTAGTGTGCAGTGTACTGAGGCAGCAAGTGCGCGTAGCGTGCGGTGTACCGAGGCAGCAGTGCAAGTAGTGTGCGGTCACTAAATTCTTTTTCTGAGTAAAATAGTGATTTTCAGAATGTGTTTTAAAGAATTTATCCGCAGTTCAAAATATAGCACAAAAAATCAAGTATGAACGGAAATGCACGAACATGTTATGATCTTGAAAGAGATGAAGAAATCAACATCTTTTTTTTTTGGAACAGTCCAATGTTTTGAAAACCGGAGCTGTTTGAAATTTCTTTTTTTTTGAAAAGAAAAATGAGTAATACGAAGCACGGAGAAAACACACACGCACACAAAACGAGGAAAGGTAAACGAAAGTTTGACCCACGGAATGTTTTTAAAACAACGACAGTTTTGAAAAACATGTTCACTTCCCCAGCGAAGTCGCCAACTGAAATTACCCGGATCGCGCGGACTGCGGCGAGCGGTTCTTTCGAATGGACTTCACTTGGAAAAGAGAGTCGCCACGCCATTTTGTATTATGAGCCTAAACTTTGAAAAAGGCTGGTTTGAAAAAGGAGGTCGTTTTGATTGTTAGCCAAAACTTAGGAAAAGGCTTTAAAAAGGGGACGTTTTGATTGGTAGCCAAAATTTGAAAAAAGGCTTTTAGGACCAGAGATTGTTAAGTTCGGAGGTCACGTTACGTTTCGGGAAGAGTATATTGAGATCACCCGAAATGGTCGTATGACGAGTCTTTCTACCTTTCTCAAAAAGTGTGCGTGTGTGTGTGTTTGTGTTGCTTTTGAAAAAGAGCTTGAATGACAAGCTTTAATCTTGGTTTGAATGACAAACATTGATTTTGGTAAAGGAGCGTTTGAATGACAAACGTCGGTTTTGAGTTTGAAATGAGCGTTTGAATGTCAAACGTCGATTTTAAGGGGTTTTGAAAAGGAGTTCGAATGACGAACTTTGGTTTTGAACCGGGCATTAAGATGTTACCCATTTTGATGAAAACGATGGCAAAAAAGATGCGAACAACGAGTCATTTTGTGACTCGGACATTTGTAAGTAAATACTATCAACAAACCAAACGGTTTGGACTTGTAAATGACAGTATTGAAAATACGGTATCAATGGAATCAAATGATCCGGACGGTAAAAGTGCAATCGACGAGCCAAACGGCTCGGAGTTGTAAAATGCGTAAAGTAAGTGCGATATCAACGGATCAAACGATCCGGACTTGTAAATGTCAATCACGGATCGAACGATCCGGACGGTAAAAGTGCGATTAACGGATCGAACGATCCAGACTATAAATGAAAGAAATGTAAAAACGGGACTTAAACGCCGTTTTAACCCGAAATTACTTCTCTTACGGGAGAGAAGATGAGTAGGGACTAAAGCGTATCGAGTCCCGTAGACGGCGTTACGTCTACATTTTGAGAGTGAGAGTTTACCAAATTTGGTGTTGACTCTTTGGCTCGGGAGGACGTATACGGGATACAGTTTGGTATTTGAGAGGTGTTTCGGAAGTGTTTAGGCAGAGTTTCCCCTTTTATTTGGTGCTTAGAAACCTAGGGATTTGGGCAGCGTTTCGACTTGGGTAGGTTTAGCTTGTGTTTTTTGAGGATCAGAATCCACCGACGAGTAGCACGAGGGCCCCCGAAGAGTAGAGAATTCCGCCGACGAGTAGCACCAGGGCCCCCGAAGAGCGGAAGAAAGACAAGCGTTTTGCTTGGGGTGGAGAGAGGAGAGAAAATTGTGTCATTAAAATGAAGGAGGAGGGGAGTATTTATAGGAGGAGGAGACTTGGAGAAGGAGGTGATGAGACTTGGAGAAGGAGGTTATGTTTCTTAGCCTGGTTGTTTTATGGCGTAAAACAGTCCGGCCGGACCCTTCTTCAATTTGGGGACATTTTGGTCATTTGGCCTTGAGTTTGATTGAATCTGGAACGTTTTATTTAATCCAGTAAAACAGTCCGGCCGGCCCGTTCTTCAAATTGGCTATTTTTCCTAATTAAACTATTTATATGTGCAGATCTTGTTCTTGCGTTCGATTTGATATGTGGTGGGCCAAAAACGGAGTTCGTATGAGGGATTTATGACCTCCGGAAGGTCAAGACGCTCGAAAACAACAAATCAAATCCCGGAAGACCCCGAAAAGTGTGTTTTTCGGGGAAAGCTGTACTTTTACGTGTGATAACGTGTTTTGAGTACACTGTGATGTCGGGACGCATGGGGCAGTCCCGGGATGTCTCGTTGACTTGAGAACGGGGAGCTTAACATGTTCCAGTTAACTTTAAACGAATTTTGACAATCCGAATTTGGGTACTTACAGTAGTGTGTGGTAACTAGAATTCCTTCTTGAGTTAAAATGGAAGTTTGCGAAATGTGTCTTTAAGACTTGAATATGTACACAAGCATTTTATGAGTAAAAGGAGAAATGAGGCTCAAAACATTTTATGAACAGAGTAAAAAAAAAAAAAACAAGAGCATTTTATGTACCAAACATGCGCAACAACAAAAAAGGAGATATTTCCAAGAGCAAGACATATATAATACACACATTTTTTTTAGTAATAAGCCAAAAGAAGAAAAGGAAAAGAAAAGCAACACAAGAACACAACGGTCGAAAAAAAGGCTAAACGAAAGTTTGACCTGCGCCATGTTTTAAAGACTTTTTTTTAAAAAAAAGAAGTTTTTAAAACAAAAGATTTTCCCAGTGGAGTCGCCAACTGAAATTTCCCGATCCGGAGACGCCTGAGTGTAAGTACCCCAATCCGGACCACTTTCCATCCGAGCATACGGGAAACACCGAGGATTCACGCATTCGTGATCCCGAAGACCCGTAACATCCAAAAAGATCCAGACTGACCAGCCAAACCAAGGATGGACCTTTCAAGGATAATAGGGAATTAAAGGACATTGCAGAAATGACAAAAATGCAAAAAACATGTCAGCTTGCATACATGTTTGTATGGACACTTGTGAAAGCAAGATGTGTCCATACGGACATGTTTGTCAACACGTCAGAATCTCTGCAAAATCTCCCCAAAGTCCTCAATATTCCCTCAAATCCAGGAAAACCAAAAAATTGTATAATTACATAAAGGTCCGTACGGACACTTTTGCAATTTTTTTGGTCCTATAAATAGAGGGCACCCCAAACCATTTCATTCACACCTCAACTCTCTCCTATCTCCCTACAGCCTTCAGGCAACTTCCCAAGCCCTTCAGGCCCTTCCCGAGGCCTCCTGAGCCATCCCGAGGCACTCCAAAGCCCTCCCGAGGCAATCCCGGTCCATCCTGGTCCGTCCCGATCAACCTCCCGATGTCCCACAAACCCTATTCATCCCCAACCAAACTCCAAACACCCAAACGACTCAAACCGATCCAAACCCGCGAGTCCAAACGAGTGTGAACGAGTGCTAATTAGGGGAGGTTCTGCCTGAGTGAGTGCAAAATTTCTCTCCTCTTTAGATACCCTGAGTGTGATACCGAGAGTTAATTAGGGGAGATTTTGCCATTAGTGAGGGAAAAACCTCTCTCCTCTTTAATTACCCTCATCCAAACACATTCCTCCTACAAACCCTAGGAAGATAGAACATAACCAACATTTGTGAGTTCTCCTTCCGCACATTTAAATACTGTTTTAAATTTCAGTCTTTAAATACATTACTTCTTTAAATATACTACTTACAATGTAGTTATTTATTTACTATTTACGCAGACCCAAACCGTCCAAACGATCCCACAAGACCTTTCATTGCACTATCGAGTTCTGACGGTGATAGCGGTTTGTTAATGTTCCCGCACTGTCTTTCAATTATTTACTTAATGCATTTTATTTAAAAGCACACACACACACACAACATTTAAATAAAAGGGTACAGAAAGACTCGTGTATATGAGGCGACTCGGGTGATCTCAAAATATCTCTTCCCGAGGCGTAACCTGACCTCCGAACTCAAAATCTCATCACACAACAAAATAAACAAAAATAGCCTTTTCTCAATGTTTTGGGCATAATCAAAATGGCGTGGCGACTCTAAACACGTTTTCGAAAGCGAGAAATGCCTGTCCGCGTCCGGATTGGGTAATTTCAGTTGGTGACTGCGCTGGGGACAGTTTTGTTTTAAAAACTTAAAAAAAAATAAAAAAGGTTTTTAAAACAATGATGATGGTCAAACTTTCATATTACTCCTTTCTTTCACTATTGTGTGTGTGTGCATGTGCTTTACTTTTTTTTTTGCTTATTCAAAAAAATACAAAAACAAATGCATCATCTGTGTGCATACTTTTAAAATACATTCTGCAAAAAACTCCTGTTTTACTCAGAAAAGGAATTTTAGTGATTGCACACTACGCGCACTTTTATCCTATACACTGCACACTACTACCCCAAACCCGGGATGGTCTTAGATGCAGTTCGATCGGTGTTCCAATGCCTTTCTTGCGCGGACGGGATCATTCCAAACTTCCCATCCTAGCCAGTGTCAACCATGAACTATTGCATCACACTGTGTCCAGACTCGGTTGGTTTTTGACCCAGTCCATGTCATAAAGCCTGGATACATATTCCATGTCGGCTATTATCTGAGTTAAAACCTATAAATCAAGATCTCTTGCGAGAGCAAAATGATGAAAGTTCATGCTAAAATCTTGACCTGATCTTGATTTCTAAAGCTAAACTTAGACAATGATCCATACCGGATATACGTCCATGCCCACATGACACCATGTCATCAAGCCTGCTCCGCGTCGACTTCATAAGGGTGATCGAATACCCGACTTGGCTTTCCAACATAGTCACGGTCACCAAGGCTAATGGGAAGGTGCGCTGTTGCGTGGATTTCCGAGATCTCAACAAAGCAAGTCCAAAGGACGACTTTCCACTGCCGAACATAGAAATGTTGGTCAACTCTACGGCCAATTTCAAGGTGATGTCAACGCAGAACATCTTCTCGATTTCTTACTTGACTTGTAAGGACCATTCTGGCTTGATCCGGCATAGTTTCTGCTTGATGGGCTTGGCCTCGGGATTCAGGGGAATCTGATGCTCTACTATGGCGAGATCTAGGTTGGGCATGTCTTGGTAGGACCAAGCAAACACGTCCACGAATTCTTTGAGCAGTGCAGTCAATGCCTCTCGCTTGGTGCCGATGAAGAAACCTCTAATTTGCGTCTCTTTATGCACTTCAGCAGTCCCCAAATTCACCTTAGTTAATGTTGGGTTTTGAGGTTACAAACGCAGAGGAAGAACTTTGAAAAACAACAAAACCCTAGCCCTATGATCCGTCTAGCATGAAGAGATTAGAATTATATATGAAATAGAATTTACATACCTTAATGCGATTATGTTTGTTTCAAAACGGATCTTCAAAAGCGAATCACAAAATGAATCTCAAAACCGTTGATGAAGGTTTTGATCTTCTCCTTGTTCTTACTTGGTGATGAATCAACGATCGAAGACTTCAAGCTTTTGGTGATAAAGTAATCACCCTCTATTGATAATCCACACGCGGACGGACCAAGAACTCTTCTTGTTGGATTGCTAGATGATCCCCGATTGTTGAATCAATATTCAACAATCAATGACTTTTTGGTAGAATGAATCATTGAATTTTGATCTTTGATTCGTAATCAAAATCAACTAATTAGTGTTTCATAAACTCTAATTTTGTCACTTTTTACTGGTACAAAAGGGTTCTATTTATACTTGTTATAAATCTCTAACACTTAGGGAAAAGAGTCCTTTTTCCTTGCAAAAATGGGTTTCCAGCGCCGCCAGGATGACTCGTCCCCAAGGGCATGAGTCGTGAGCAGGACTCGTCCCATAGGGCACGAGTTGTCCCCTATTGAATGCTCTCTGATAGATTCGTCTCTGCCTTGGGAAATAGTTGGGCTAACAGGGCACGAGTCGTCCCATAGGGGACGAGTCGTCCCTTGAGCCCAAAATTCACCCCTTTAGCCATTTTCAATCCGTTCTTTTGTGTGTGACCCTTTAGGAATTATATTTTATGTTGGTAGTGAGTTGAAACATCAACCTCACAAGATATAAGTGACTTCTAGCAAGTCATTATGTCCACCCAATTAAATATAACATCAAAGCTTAATTCCTTGATAATCAAATGTCACAATCCCTTTGTCCATGATGTTAAATTGAACATGAGTCATGGTCCATGTCAACTCACATGTTCAATGCTTTCTCGATTCCGAATATGTTGTTAACCCAAATGCATTTGATCTCTATCAAATCACTTGAGTGTGGCCACACATTTCATCAACATCATTCACCGAGGGGCCCAAGCAAACATCTCTCTCAATGAGAGGGACAAATCCCATCTTGACTTATCATTCTTCCCTACAAGAATCCAATCGTGCCAACATAGCCCTTATTGCTATCCGATTAAAGATAGTGTTAGACCATATCAAACACGATGTTCATCATGTGGAAGACGATGATAATCTCAGGTTCAAAGGATTCAATAACACGACTATCATGAGATTTATTCACGACATATATGCCTATAGACCATGTCATAAATCTCATCGGTAGGTCAGGTCCAATACTTGTTCTCTAGCAAGTATCCATAAGTGTAATGTGCATCACATGCATATAATCATCTCCATGATTATCCACTACCAATTTATACTAGTTATTCACAATAACTAGGGACGCAGTTTAATATAATAAACATGCAAACATATAGTGAACCAAATAATACTTTCTCTATAATAAATAATAAAGACGATTACATAGCAGTTTAGGTTATTAGTCAAACATAACTAAACGCCTAGGGCATTACACCAACAGTTAAAACCTCATCGGTAGCTTGGGCCCGGTTTTCCTCTCGTTTGACAACATGCTTAAAGATTTGCTTAATGTGTCTGTGTCTTTATCAAGTGAATCATTATTAACTATTTTTGATTTTTTAGTTAATTTATCATTTGTTAAAGATGCAATGAGGGGATACTCGAAAAGGTCAAACTTTTCATTTAAAGTGTAGGGGAATACATTAATTGCTATGAACTCATAATCATTTGGCGTAAGGCCATCAGATGACTTGCGAGACTCGAATTCAAAATCAAAAGACTCTGAGCTAGACTCTGGGAGACGAGGGGTTAGACCAAGCTTTTCAATCGATTAAGTCTGGTATTTCTGTTTCTTCACTGAAAAGCTGATGTAGCGAAGGCTCGTTCCAGGCATCTTCTGTGGAGTCTTCTTTTCTTGCTTAGGGCATTGTCAGCTCGAACACTGATTCATCCCATTTATTTGTGGAAGGGGTAATGACAGAAAGTTTCTCAAACTCTTCTACCAAAGCGGGGATTTCCCCGAACCAAAATTCATTATGAATAGTGGTGGTCGTGGGTCCCGATAGGGTTGGTGCATCGAGGAATGCTCTCCTGACGGGGTTTGGCTCAAGGTCTCTGAACTTCTCAAGGTTTTGTTGGAGCTTCTCCCATTTGTCCATTGTTGCCAACCAGCCTTGTCTTGCGTTGATGGTCTCTATCTTCTTCTCTATGTCTTTATTCAAGTCACGGGTTTTATCTGTACAGTATCGGGCCATGTCGAAGCTATAGGGATGGAGATTGGATGTTGTGCACTGGCCTCTCTTGTCAACAACTGGACACTTTCCTCGTGCAGTCTTTCTGGCCTCTGCAACATCTTAGGGAGTAGGAACATACCCCAGGCCACGACGGGTGGTTTGTTCTTTGACATCATTCCCTCGTTGTGCTTTTGGGCTTTCAACTGTGAACCCCATCAACATCATGCACTCGTCATCATGCTTGATTTCTAGGATCGGGAAGCCATTTGTGTTTGTCCCTTCTGTAGTCACACTGTCCCCGTAAAATTGTGGTAAGATCGCTTCCTTGAACGAATTTCACGCATTGGTATAGAGTGGATGCCACCCCGTTTATTTGGTGCAACCAAGGCCGGCCCAAGATGGTGGTAAATGTGATAGGGATGTTAATAACCTGGAAGTCCGTTGGCATCATCTTTTTTCCGAACCACAGATTTAGAGTGGCTGCCCCCAAAACTGAGCGGGACATTGAGTCATAGGTTTTGATTGTCTGAACTCAAGGCTTTAAATCGGTCGGGTTGATCCCTAACAAATCCATCATTTTGGCAGGGAGGACATTCATGGCGGATCCTCCATCTATGAAGACCCGAGAGAGGCGACGCTCATCGAGTTGAATGGTAATGTAAAGAGGCTTGTTACGGTTAGCCCCAAATTTTGGCAAATCGAGCTCGGTGAAGGTAATGATGTTACCATAAAGAACATTGCCGATCATTTGGACTGCCTCGTTCGGGGTTACATTGATTGGAACCATGGTCTGGGCTAGACTTTCTTCCAGATTGAGGTTGTGAGGATAGGAGGAAGTGAGTAGGGATATGTTGGCTTGAGTGTGTTTGAGTTGGTTCTAGATCGTGTCTTCTCCCTTCGGGTCAAGAACTTCAGTTTCATTGGCATAGGAGCCTTTCTTGGTTCGAGGCTCAGGTATCGTCGGCCTTTTTGTCTCTCCTTGGAGGATTTGCCGGGATCTGGCCAGAGCGAGTTAGCACATTTACTTCTGAATTTGCTCTTCCTTCGCTTGTTTCCCCCACTTCTGTCATGGGAGGGATCCGGTTAGCGTACAACCATGCATCGCACCTTAGTTCATTCACTGTTATTGCTTTTGTTGGCTTTGTTGGGGGGTTTGACGGCTGCCTTAATGTCCTCCCAAGATAAAGGCTGGGGCATCAAAACATTTGGACCATTGGTTGTTGTGTGGAATTCATCCCATCTTATCATGGAGCAGAAATGGTCATGATCTTGAGTTGAGTTAGGTTGGGGAGATTTGTTTGAATAAATGACATAATAGTCAAATTTTCCAGATGGCTCTCCGAGGGTTCCAACTGTGGGATCACTTGCTTTATACCTCTTTCTCAGCTTTTGTTGGGAAGAGGATTTTATCCTTCTTTGGAGACCATCTTCATTTATTTTATCTTTGAAAGCCTCATCTAGACAAGCGGGGCAGTCACAAACATCCCACCAAATATGTTTGACAATTGGTGGTGAGCTCGGAACTTCAGGGCATTGGCTCGGTATGTCCTTCCCTGGCGGGCCTAGGGACTTCAATTTGTAGCTTTGGGGCTCGTATAGAGGCAACAGACTGGATCCCTGGGATATCGAGAGGCATTGGGATCTGAGGGAGCGGGCCCGTCTTCATTTTTCATGGGAGCCCTAGCCGGTTGGGGGACTGCCAATGTTCTAAGATGACGCATGGCATCTTCGATCCAAGCTTGCTGCTCTTCTTGGCGCTTCTTAAGGGTCTCAAAGACTTGCAGCGTCTCCTCCATCATTTAGAGATCTCCCAGAGGCGGAGTCCCGTTTCCTTCACTGTTATCTGTCGACCCTGCCATGGGAGAATAACGAACCGTTCTGACTGCTGAACAGGAAGGGCTGTTAGACCTTGTGACTTCAATACTGAAAAGATGGCACCCGGGGACTCTCAACCACTCTCGGTTCACTGGAGGGGGTGAAAGGCAAGGTTTAGACTCTGGAGGGCTTTTCGGATGAAGGGGGGAAAGCTCATGCGACATGCAGTTTCCTTTTTATTGTTATTATTTTTTTGTTGTTTTAATGTACTTAAAACATCTTTTCTCAGAATCCTAAATTGTTGGAAAAGATTGCTCTTCTTTTTCGCAACTATTCTAGATCATCGGTCAGTGGAATTCGTCACTACGGCTATAAGACCCTCATTTTTCACCTGTATTTCGACCTCGCAGGGTGGACAGCCTGGGCGAGGGTCCTATAGGGCAAGCAATTTCCACCGGCCAAAAAGAGAAATGAACATAAGGACCGAGCCTCTCATGTAGGTTTCAAAGCTTCTGCCATGCGAATAGTGAACGAAGCCAGTATCCTTAAGTCAGGATCGGGTCAAGAATTTGGCATGACCTCTCTTTGCCTTGCTTTCACAAGGGATCTTTGACTTTAGGTTTTGGCTAGGTCATATTCTCATGGATGACGCATTAAAGGCTGGATGACATGGTGTCACATGGGCATGGACGTATATCCGATATGGACTATTGTCTAAGTTAACACTAGAAATCAAGATCGGGTCAAGATTTTAGCATGACCTTTCATCATCTTTCTCTCACAAGAGATCTTGATTTTTAGGTTTTGACTCAGATAATGGCCGACATGGAGTATGCATCTAGGGTTTATGACACGGACTGGGTTAAAAACCAACCGAGTCTTTGGACACAGTGTTACACAAAAGTGCATGGTTGACACTGTCTAGGATGGGAAGTTTGGAATGATCCCGTGCGCGCAAGAGAGGCATAGGAACACCAATCGAATTGCAACTGAGACCATCCCGGGTTTGGGGTTGTAGTGTGCAAGTGTACAAGATAAGAGTGCGCGTAGTGCGCGGTCACTAAAATTACTTTTCTGAGTAAAACATGAGTTTTTGCAGAATGTGTTTTAAAAGTATGTACACAGATGATGCATTTTTTTTTATTTTGAGCAAGACAAAAAAGGTAAAACGCACACATACACACACAATAGTCAAAGAAAGGGTAAATTGAAAGTTTGACCCTCATCATGTTTTAAAAATTCTCTTTGTTTTTAGTTTTTAAAACAAGTATGTCCCCAGTAGAGTAGTCGCCATCTGAAATTACCCGATCCGGCTCGCGGACGGCCTTCCGGCGTTTTGGAAAAAATCTGTGTAGAGTCGCCACACCGTTTTGATTATGCCCAAAACTTTGAGAAATGGCTTTTTGTTGTGTGATGTGATTTTTGAGTTCGGAGGTCAGGTTACGCCTCGGGAAGAGATTTTTGTGCTCACCCGAGTTGCCTCATTTTCATGAGTCTTTCTGTACCATTTTCTTTGAAAGTAGTGTGTGTGTGTGTGTATGTCTAAAAATGCATTTGAAAGTAAATAATGGAAAGACAGTGCAGGGAACATTAATAAACTGCTATCACCGTTAGACCTCCATAGTGCAATGGAAGGTCTTGTGGAATCGTTTGGACGGTTTGGGTCTACTTATATAGTAAATAAAGACTACATTGTAAGCTGTATATTTAAAGCAATAATTTATTTAAAGACTTGAAATTTAAAACATTATTTAAAGTGCAGAAGGAGATCTCACCAATGTTGGTTAGGTTCTATCTTCCTAGGGTTTGTAGGAGGAATGTCTTTGGTTAAGGGTTTTTAAAGAGGAGAGAAGTTTTGCCCTCAATTTTGGCAAAATCTCCCCTAATTAACTCTCGTATCACACTCGGGGGGTCTAAAGAGGAGAGAAATTCTGCACTCACTCGGGCAGAACCTCCCCTAATTAGCTCTCATTCACACTCGTTAGACTCACAGATTTGGATTGGTTTGAGCCGTTTGTTGGGTGTTTGGAGTTTGGTGAGTGGGTGTAGGTTGGTTGGGGATGAATAGGGTTTCTGGGATGTCGGAAGGTCGATCGGGACGGACCGCGATGGACTGCGATTGACCCGGGAGGGCTCGGGATGCCTCGGGATGGCTCGGGATGGGATGGAAATAGCTTTGGATTGAAGGGGAAAGGCTGGGAAGGCTTCTTGGTTTATGAAATGAGCTGGGGGAGGCCTGTATTCATAGGGGCTGGAAATGTGCAAATGTGTCCATACGGACATACCATACTTACACATATGTCCGTACGGACATCCTTTTAATCAGTCATTTTTTTTGGTTTTCCTGGATTTTGGGTATTCTTGGCGTGTTAACAAGGATGTCCATACGGACATACCTTGCTTTTGTACATGTGTCCGTACGAACATGGTAGTGATCTAACAGTTTTTTTGACTTTTTTTTTGTCATTCCTGTTGCGTCCTTGAATTCCCTTTTATGTCTGAAAGGTCCTCCCTTGGTTTCCTAGTTAGTTTGCCCCTTTTGGATGTTTTTCGGGTCTCCGAGATCACGAATGAGTGAATCCTCGATATTTCCTGTATGCTCGGATGGAGAGCGGTCCGGATTGGGTTACTTACATATACGCACCCTTTCTTCTGCCTAGATCACCCTTTCAGTTTTCAATCTAGCGGACATCTCTATTTGAGGTTGCTCTTATTTCTACCTAGGCCGCCCATTCTGGTTTTTTCAACCTAGCAAACTTTATTTTTACCATTTATTACGAGTAGACCGCTTCAATCTGTCCATGATTACTTATTTCTATAGTTGATCCCAATCCATGTCATCAACTAGTACTGCGCTGCCGCTCAAGATCTTTTTTACCACAAAAGGTCCTACCCAGAGAGGTCCCCATTTCCCCATAGAATTGAGATAATTATGTAAGTTTTTTCGAAGCACCATGTCTCAAACTTTGGTATCTTTGGGCTTCACCTTTTTATTGAAAGCCTTTTCCATTCATTGTTGATAAGCTCTGGTGCATTCAAACGTCTTAAGCCACCTTTCGTCTAGTAGTGTAGGTGATCGTATCTACTTCAAAGCCATTCAACTTCATTGATTTGGTTCTCGAGTAATACTCTAAGTGATGGCAGTTCGAGTTCAACTAGTAGGACTTCTTCCATCACATACACCAAAGCGTAAGGAGTTTCGCTCATTTCTTTTCCGACAGAAGTGCATAGCCCCACAATGCCAAGTGTAGTTTCTCGGTCCAATCCCTTCCGATTACTACCATTTTTTTATGATCATTTCAATCATCTTATTAGTTGCTTCGACTGCCCCATTGGTCTGAAGTCGAAAAGGAGATGATTTTTATTTGCCAATCTTATACTTTATCAGAAGAGCATCCATATCTTTCTCAAATGAGAACCATTATCTGAAATGACTTCGAAGGGAACTCCATATTTGCACATGATATTTTTCTTCATGATGCTTGCAACTTTCTTTGAATTGAGCATTTTGTAAGCTGCAGCTTCAATCCTTTTCGTGAAGTAATCAATGACGACAAAGATGAAATATTGACCATTAAATACCATCGGACTGATTTTCCCAATGATGTCGATCCCTCATATAGAAAACGAATAAGGAGTAGTCATGTTGTACAACTGAGATGGAGGAGCATGTTAAAGATTCGCGTGTACCTGACATTTCACACACCTTTTGACCCTTTCCATGCAGTCCCTTTCTAGAGTGGTCAAGAAGAACCTATATCTGATGATCTTCTTTTCTAACATAACCCCATTCATGTGAGGTCTGCAATCTCCTTTGAGAATTTCTTCCATGATTTTCTCTTCTTCTTCTTTTTTGGCTCATTTGAGATTGTTCCCTTCGTAGTGTCTTTTGTCAACTCGATCCCCTACCTTTACGTATCGAGATTCCAACTTCTGTAGAGATAACTGCCTTTTTTGTCGCTTCCATGTGCATAATTCCCTTTCACCAATAAATTCTGGATATTTGTGCACCATGCTTGATTGGGCTCTTCTTGGTTTAACTCAACCACCACGTAGAAGGATGGAGTAGCTAGCTTTGAAAATTTGAAAGTCCTTACTGTTCTCCCTTCATAAATTTCCATTAATGAAGCAATCGGGGCCAGAGCATCAACAAATCAATTCATTTCCCTCGGTAAATAGTGGAACATGACATCCTGAAATTGCGTTATCAGTTCATCAAGGTATAAACCATACCTTAATCGTGTAGGATCTTGAATATTCCACTTGCGTGAAGTTTGGTTTATGATGAGTAATGAAACCATGTAAACTCTAACTCTTGTATGATATTTTTTGTTTCAGAGCGGCCTCTAATCCGACGATGTAAGATTCATACTCAACTGTGTTGTTTGTAGCATCAAATTCTAGTAAGATTACTATTAGAGTGTTTACACTTTGGGATCAACAAGCAAAATTCCTATCCCGTACCCTCTCATATTTTCCACTCCATCGAAAAATAGTTGGTACTTATTTTTAGTCTTTGTACATATCACATATTCGTTAGGACACTGCATGTCTTCCCCTCTTCACTTCGTCACACGAAAATTTAGCAAGCTGATTACTAAACACTTTCCCCTTGATGAATTTTAGTGTGACATAAGTGATATCATAACCTACAAGCCTGAAGTGACACTAGGCCATTCTTGGAGATACAAATGACTTTTCGAAGATGAATCCGAGCAGATCGACCCTTGCCTCTAGCTTGATCAGGAAGGATTCCATTTAGTGTTTCAACTTGTTGCTACCAAGACTAGAGCAGCACACGATTTCTCTAAAGATGAGTAATTCCATTCACTTCCTTGGAATCTCTAGATAACAAAATAAATGTCATTTTCTTTGGCAGAGTCGTTCTATTCTTGAGTAAGCATAGCCCCTAAGGTGTCAACATTTACTGGCAAGTAAACCAATAGATGTTTGTCTTTGTGTGGTGGGACCAACATAGGCAAACATGTCATATATTGCTTTTTTTTTCAAACGCTCTTTGATGCTCTTCCATCCATTCCATTAAGACATTCTTCTTTAAGAACTTGAGGATGGGCTTGCTCATTGTTGTCATTTGATGAATGAACCAACTTAAATACGGGAAACATACCATGAACCCCTTGATTTCCTTCTGGGTCTTAGGTGGAGGCATCTCAATGATGGCTTTAATTTTTGAGGGGTATGCTTCAATTCCCAGTTATGTGACCATATATCTCAAGGCCTTTCCTCTTATTACCCCGAATGTACACTTTGTAGGGTTCAATCTCATTTTGTGTTTCCTGAACCTTTCAAAGAATTTCCTCAAATCAACCAAATGTTGGCCATCCCTAGCCTTTGAGTGAATGATTTTGTCATCCACGTATACCTCAATTTCCTTATGAATCATGTCGTGGAAGTGTGTGGTAATAGCTTGCTGGTACGTTGCCCCTGCATTCTTCAACCCAATTGGCATCACGATGTAATAGAAAGTGCCTAATCGAGTAATGAATGCAGCCTTGTGCTGGTCTTCCTCGAACATCAGATCCTGATTATACTGGTAAACCCGTATACAAAAGAATGGACCTCATAATAAGATGTAGTGTCCAGGAGCATATCAATGTTTGGGATCGGAAAATCATCCTAAGGTGATGTTCTATTCAGATCCATAAAATCCACACAAACCAGGATCTTACCATTTGGCTTCTGTACTGTCACTATGTTGGCCAACCATATGGGACACTCAATTACCTTGATGAACTTTACATTGAGTAGCTTCATAACCTCTTCTTTGACCTGTAACGGCTATTTCGGCTTGATCTCGCAGTGTTTCTGCTTGACCAGCTTAGCATCTGGTGTGAGTGGTATCCTGTGCTCCACCACTTTCCTATCTAGCCATTGACATATCTTGATAAGACCATACAAACACTTCCATATATTCTTTGAGCAACGCATCCAACATGGTTTTCTCTTCCCCTTTGATGAAGCTGCCAATCTTTGTCTCCTTTGGTTATGACTCGGTACCCAGATTAACAGTATGTAACCCTTAATCAGCCCCTGGCCATTTTCACCATGACTACAAACCTCTTGAGCTGATTCTTATACGAGTTTATTATTTTCATGGTCTACTTTATCATATGATTCATTATTAACTAGTTCATTATTTTTATTCTAAGTTAAATTCATCAAATATGATGTTTGCAATCTCGAGGTACTCGAAAATATCAAATTTCTCATTGACAAAGAAATAGAATACACGCTCAGAAATTGCCTCAATGTCCTCGGGAGTGAGGTCATCAGAGGCTTATTCAGATTCAAAATTAAATGACAATGATTTCGGGTTGCTTGGGGGTGCGGTGTGTGTAGCCCATCTTCTCTATCATGACTTTCTTTGTTGCAATAGGTCCCCTAGTTGAGTACTAGTTCTTGAGCGGTTATGAACTCCGCTTGATATCTTTGAGCTTTTCTTGTTCAAAGATATTCTCTTCCCTGGCCTCTATTTCATTCACTAAAGGGGGTGAAGGCGGAGTCATGTGGAAACCGGTAAGTGTCATTTCTGCTATGCCATGCAGAACCTGAAGAATAGGATCGTCAGCTCTTTCATTGCTAGCAATTGATTCCCCCATGATCGTCACAAATTTTCCCTTTTTCATTATTTTCACACACTAATGTAATGTAGAGGAAACCCCACCAGTAATGTGTGGATATGGTATCCCTAAAAGCAGATTAAAGGAAGACAGGATATCAATCACTTGAAATTCTATTTGCATCGTAGCATTCCTAAATTCAACATTTAATCTAGTAATCCCTAAAAATATGCAACTCGTGTAGTCATAGGCCTTTACTATTTACTTATAGGGCCTCAAGTCAGATGGACTAAGACCCAAGATTCTCATTATCTTTAGCAGCATTATGTTCAAAGCAGATGCCCTATCAACCTAGACTCGAGATAATGGCCTTTCTTCTATTATCACATTAAGGTGTAAGGCCTCGTTGTGTGCGCAACCATATGGAGGGAGATCAAGATCGGCAAAAGTGATTCATTCTCGAAGTGGATGTTCCCGATTAGGGACACTAAGTCTTTAGGACATACATTCTTGAAGTGGGTTAGTGCACATTAATGTCCTGTGTGTAAGGAAAGTGTTCTTTCGTCTCCATCTTGATAATTGCAAAAGTATCCTTATGCAATTATCTTGTCCCAAAAGGGACAAGTTCCAAACAAATATAATATCATTTAAAGTACTCACCTGAGGTCCTTAGCATTACGGTCGAAGATAGGCTTAAAGCCAAAAGTTTTGACCGTAGAAAGAGTTCTATAAAGCCTAGAACTGATGTGTTGATTTGCTCATGCGGTCCACTTTTGATTTTATGGGGCTCATGCGGTCGACCTTAGAGACTATGTATGCTTGTGCGGTCGATCGTGATTGCTAAAATGGACCGCCCTTAACTACTTTTAATAATGAACTTACAAAACACAAATCATTAGTAATCAAAAGAAATATGGATATGTTTATTTGAGCTCAAGCATACCCATTTCTCCTCTTAAGTACATGAATCTCTTGAAATTAATAGTTTTAGTGAGAATATCTGCAATTTGATTGTCAGTACCCACATGCTCTAAATGAATATTACCTTTTTCAACAAGGTCCTTGAGAAAATAGTACTTGATATCAATGTGCTTGGTTTTCGAATGCATGACATGGTTGTTTAATAATGCAATGATTGATGTATTGTCACAATAGATTGGACAATTTCCTTCATGGATGCCATAATCAACTAGTCTTTGCTTCATCCATAGTATTTGAGAAGAACAACTTCTAGTTGCAATATACTCAACTTTCGTTGTTGAAACAGAAACTGAAGCTTGTATCTTCCTAGCCCATGCAACAAGTCTATTTCCAAGGAAATAACATTTTCCACTTGTGCTTTTCCTGTCAATTCTGCAAGCTGCATAATCTGCATTCGAGTAACCTATAAGATCGAAAGATGAATCTTTGAAATAACAAAGTCCAAGGTTAATAGTTCCAGACAGATAACGAATAATACATTTTACAGTAATAAGATTTTCTTCTCTAGGATCTACTTGATAGCGAGAACAAACACAATCACTAAACATGATATCTTGCCTCCTTGAAGTTAAGTATAGTAAGGAGCCAATCATACCTCGGTATAAAGTTTGATAAACTTTATTACCTTTGAAGTCTTTGTCATACTTATTACCAGTGGCCATATGAGTGTCGTATGCTTTTGCATTTTCAAGTCCAAATTTCTTGATTAGAACTTTGGTGTATTTTGCTTGGCTATAGAAGATTCCTTCATTACATTGTTTGATTTGAATCCCAAGGAAGTATGTAAGTTCTCCCATTATGCTCATCTTAAACGTGCTTTTCATGAGTTTATCAAAACGCTTACACAAGATTTCATTAGTAGAGCTAAAAATGATATCATCAACATATATTTGGACAAGTAAAGAATGATCATTATATTTGAAAATGAAAAGAGATGTGTCATTTTCACCTCATTTAAAGCACTTTTCTAGGAGAAATTTAGATAGAGTATCATACCATGCTCTTGGAGCTTTCTTGAGTCCATATAAAGCTTTTTGTAGTTTGTAAACATGATATGGATGTTTGTTGTCTTCAAATCCAGGATGTTGTGCAACATAGACTGTTTCTTGAAGTTCACCATTGAGAAATACACTCTTCACATCCATTTGATTAAGCGTGAATCTTTTGAAAGAGGCTTAAGCTACAAAAATCATTTTAGCTTTAAGTCATGCAACGGGGGCAAAGGTTTCATCGTAGTCAATACCTTCTTATTGTTATATCCTTGTGCAACCAACCTTGCTTTGTTTCTTGTAATGTTTTCGTTCACATCCATCTTGTTTCTAAATACCCATTTTTGTACCAATCACTCCATGATCCTTTGGTGTTGGAACCAGAGTCCAAACATTACATCTTTATAAATTGGTTGAGCTCTTCTTGAATAGCAACAATCCAACATGAATCTTGGAGTACATCATCAACTTTATTTGGTTAAATTTGAGATATTAGTGAAGTGTGCTCATCATAGTGTGACCTTCTTGTTTGAACACCGGAAAACTGATCACCAATGATGTTATTGATTGGGTGATTTCTAACCCCATGAATTTCTGGAGGTAAATCTGATTGAGTTGAATATTGTTGAAGATCTTCTAGTGGTACATCATTTGATCCATTCCAATCATTATAAGTGAGTTAAGGTATTGGCTCTAGAGTATGTATAAGAGTTTATTCAACTGCATCATCATCTGAATGAATATCTTAAGTAGGAACTTCTAATGTTGGTTCTGAAATACTTGATGAAGGTGTGGTCGAAGTTGATGGAATTCCTTGTGTTGAGTGATTTTCTGGTCTAGGTGTTACTTGTTGGGGAACACCTGTCTCATTAGGCTCAACAAAATCATCATTAACATTTGGAGCCAAATGTGGATGAAGGAGAGAATATTCATTAGAAGTAACATGGACATATTATACTATCTTTAAACTATTTCTATTGAAAACATAAAAACCTTTAGAATGGTTGGCATACTCATCGAAGGTACCTTCATCCACTTTTGGAGCAAATTTACCTCAGAGTTCTCTTCCGTTCTATAGAATAAAGCATTTTCATTCAAAGATCACGAAGAAAGAAATTTTGGGGGGTTTTTCCTCTCCAAAGTTCATATGGAGTTTTGTAGTAGGTATTGTTGATGAGGGATCGATTTTTAGTAAAGCATGCCGTGTTTGTTGCTTCAGCCCTAAAATATTGGTAGTTTAGCTTCATCGAACAATGTCTTTTCAGCCTCAATCAACGTTCTATTCTTTCTTTCCACATCTCTATTTTGTTGTGGAACTCCAGCAGTAGAGAAGTTGTGGTCAATACGATGGTCATCACAGTATTGAGCTACACCTTTGTTCTTGAATTCAGTTCCATGATCCGATCTAACACTAACGATGTTATCTTATTTTTTAATTTGGAGCTGTCAAAAGAGGAAGGTCAAGATGTTATAATAATCATCTCTGGAGATCATCATCTTTACCCATGTATATCGTAAGTAATCATAAACCATAACTGGAATAAATCTATTCCCTCCTATGCTTGTAGTGGTTACAGGTCCAAAATTATCAATGTACAGTAGTTGAAAACATCTTGAAGTTGAAGACACAGTCTTGCTGGAGAAAGATGCCTTAGGTTGTTTGCCAAGTGGACATGTTGTGCATTTCTTGTCATGGTGATCATCTACTTTGGGTAGACCACGAACTAGGTTCTCTCTTCCAATCTTTGATAGATATTTGAAGTTCAAGTGACTAAGTCTTTTGTGCCACAACCAACTATTTTCACTCACTCTTTTTGCTATAAAACAGAGATTAGTAATCTTACAAGGAGAATTGAAATCAATAACATAAAGATTACTCTTACAAATCTCTTTGTGCAACGTGACTCTGGATTTTCCATTTTTTATGAAGCAATTTGTCGAAGTGAAATTGCAATACTATCCTTTGTCACAAAATTGAGATATGGATAGAAGATTATGCTTGAGTTCTTTGACTAGAGATACTTCTTTTATGGTAATTTTTCCTTTTCGATTGACTCCATATCCAATTGTCTTTCCTTTATTGTTATCCACAAAATTTACTGATGGACAATTTTATTCATGACATCATCCAGCAAGTTGATATCTCTTAACATATGTCTTGAACAACCACTATCAAGATACCATTCATTTGAATTTTCCTCGAAAGATTCAGCCATGAATTAGAGGACCTCAAAAGTAAACATTTAAGCATGAGGTCTCCTTTATTCCTTGGGACCTCAGGTTAGAACCTTTTGATGATCCACACATGTCTGACCAAAGAAGGATTATGTCTTAGAGCATTTGGTGTGAATCTCAAAAGTCATTCTGCAGCAAAGTGACCATAACCATCACACACAGAACAATGATGAAAGCCACTATCAAACTGTGTTTTGGTAAACTTTTTACATGTCTTAAGTTTCACATCTTTTACTTGGTCAGAGGTTTTGGCTCTAACAAAATTAATCTTTTCGTGGTTGACCACAGATTTCCTAGGAGCACTTACCTTGCTTGTGGAAGCTTGGTGTGCGGTCGAAGGTGTGGTGCGGTCGACCACATGATGAGTTTTATCAAAGTAATTTTAATCCTTTTCTTTTCCTTTCATCTTGAAACAATCACTAGTATGAAATCCCAAGCCTTAACTTAACTATACTTTTTGGATTCTAGTATTTGATACATAGTGACAAGAGATTTGGTCCACTCGTCAATCACCTTTTGAAGGTCTGTGTTTTAAGCAACCAAGTCATCGTATTCAATTTTATGTGCAGCAACTTTAGTTTCTAGAGTGAGGTTTAATTCAACAAGAGAGTCATACTTTTGATTTGGTCCTTTAAAATCTTAACTTCAGACCTTAACAAATTTTTCTCCGTCTTGAACCGAGAAATTTCATTAGTTGTTAGTGCTAAAGCTTTCTTAACATTTTCAAACCTTTGGATCACCATTTCAGATTTCTTAAACATCTCTTCCTGTTCCATGGGAAAAATATCATTAACCCTTTTTGATACAATTGTGGTAGATACAATTTTTGAAGGTGCTTCATATTTGGATGGAAAGATAGGGCGAGAAAATGAGCGGTTTTCAATTTTGTAACTAGGAGTGTGTTTGAATGCGCGCTCGCCCGAAAAAATTGGATTTTGATTTAGAATAGAAAATGAAGGAGTCGCCACGCCATGCTTTTAGAGGTGCACTTTGAAAAACCTTTTGAAAGAGAATGGGTCCGGGGGTCATGTTACGTGTTGGGAAGAACCGAGAGTTCACCTAACATGCCTCGTCCCTAGACGAGTCTTTCTAATTTAGACATCCAAATAATTCAAAAAAAATGTGCAAACGATGATAATAGGCAAGTGCAATAAACATGAATTTTATTGAATAGGTAAGATCATTACAACTTGTAGACCAATTGTCCGGGAGGCCACATCCCTTTACAGCAAAGAGAACAGATTACAAAGGAAATCAAGTAATCTGCAAAGGACCATCTATGTCGCATGACACAGGACTCCTCATGTCCAAATGTGTCGCGTGACACCAATAGTCACCTTGCAGAGACTCACAACAAACAGATTACAGAAATCTCTAGATGAACACAAAACACAATTACAAACTAGATCTGATCATTAAAAAACATGAGCATACAACTAAATGCTAAGATAACTAACTAAATCAACTTACAACTAAAATATGGTCCCTGCAGATGGTCACGATATGTCGCGTGACACAGGACTCCTAATGTTCAAATGTGTCGCGTGACACAGGTTTACCATCTGCAGGTACCTCACAAACTGAGAAACAGATCTAACAGATACACAATCGAATCAAACAATTATACCAAAATCAACCAGAATAGCATGAATTAGATACGAATCAATCAAAGGAGTGTGGATATGGGAGATCCACACTCCCTTGACATCCAAATTGCAATGATAGATAGATCACATCATGAACATGCAATTGGACTCAAGCAAACACGATTTAAACAGAGAGATTGCAGTTGCCACTTGATAATCTGAGGCAGATGGAGCCTGATTATCAAGTGGAGAAGAAGGAAGAACAATTAGACAAATAGATGAGAGAGAGAGAGAGAGAGAGAGATGTGTTACCCTTGTAGTCCTCAACTTCTACACCAAGTTAGGTGGAAAAGCCTTCAATTCAACTTCTGAAAAGGAGATCCAAACATGAATTGAAATCTGGATTGGAGTATTCAAGGTGCTTGGGGAAGTAGGAGGGTAATTGGGTTGAAGGTGTGTGAAAGGTAAGGGAATTGGAGGGGAATTGGGTAGTTTTGGTGAGGGAGGAAGAGAGAGAGAGAGGTTCTAGGGCAATTTGTGCAGAGTGACGTTAAGGGGCTGGATTTGGGATCTAGAACTGAGAGGGGTAGGGTCTTATTTATAGCTGTAGTTCATGGTAACCTTATGTCGCACGGCGTTATGTAACCACTTTCCATGCTTCGACTTGTCGCGTGACACAAGGTGACCATAACCATTTTTGGCGCCAAATCTGATTCTGGAACCTTCTTGGATAATACCTGAAAAGTCCAAAACAGATTTATTCCTTTTTGGTCCCTTGGCATGAGCAAAGTACAAAAAAGTACTTCCTTCGCGAGAAACTCATGAAATGTTTCCGGAAGTCTCGAGATGGACCGGGAATTTACCAAAACGCCCCTAAATACAATTTTATCATATTAAAATGCATCTGGAAAGGTCGCGAATTGGATTGGCATACTTACAGAGCCCCTCGGCAACGTCACTTTTGGAAAAAAGTGAGGTTGTCGATAAAATAAGACCCAATCCCAATGAGTGGCTAGGGGATAAGGCGAAGGGCTAGAAGGTGATCTGGGGAATCGGATGGCTGGACCTTTTGAGAAAGGATTCCTACGTATCCCTGGGAGGGAATCAAGCCAAATCGTAGTTCGAAAGTGACTATGTGGTTGTCAACCGCGAGCATGACTGTGCGATTGTCACCCAATATCTGACTGTGCGGTTGTCACCCAATATCTGACTGTGCGGTTGTCACCTAATATCGATCAGTGCGGTGTCACCCAATATCGACTGTGCGGTTGTCACCCAATATCGGCTTGTGCGGTTGTCACCCAATATCGATCGTGCGGTTGTCACCCAAATATCATTGTGAAATACGTAGGCTGGAGGGGCGATGCTATTGTTTGTCTTCTTTGGGGATAGATGTAGGCTAGGAGGGTCCTATGCTACTAACTGCTGTTGACGGTTGCCGGGTGCGGGGCAGTCTTTGTCGACGGTTGGCTTTGGGGTCTGGGACCTTGCCTGCTATGACGGGAACTTTGCTTGCTGGGGATCGGATTCTTGTTGGTGCTTTGGCGGCGGGGCCCATCTTTGTTGACGATTGACTTCTGTGTCCCGAGCATTGTTTGGTAAGCCGGGGACTTTGCTTGCTGGGCAGCGAACTCTTATTGGTATCTTGGCGGCGGGGCCATCTTTGTTGACGGTTGACTTTTGTGTCCTGAGCTTTGCTTGGTAAGCCGGGGACTTTGCTTGCTGGGCAGCGAACTCTTATTGACGCTTTGGCGGCGGGGCCATTGATCTTGATGCGCACTGCTGGGGAGACTCAAATAGACACGGATTCTTTGTCTCGGCTTTGCTTTGAGGGACAATCTTTGAGATTTGCTCAGTTAATTGTTGTACCTGCGGGGGAAAATAACACTCAAAGTACTACATCTAACTATGCTATTTTGTTAGCAAAGGTTAAACTATGTTAGCTTGTTTGCATGAGTCTGTTCATTCTGGGAACGAGGGGAAAGGAGTACGATTTATTGTATTGACAGGTCGGCTTTGCCGGGTTTGTACATAAGTTTCTGGAATTGTTTTGGGTAATTGTGTATAGTGATACATATAGTGGGGGGAATCCTCTCCCATGCAGTAACATGAGGGTGCGGGGTGTATTGCAGTGACGGCGAGCTAGAGAGTGCCACAGAAAAACCACTTGCAAGACCCTGATGTTTCCTGATGCAGACCAAGTGTGTCGCCCGACATGATGTGTCTGTTTGTCAAGAGATGTCGCACGACTGGATGAAGCTCGTAACGGGGCCCTTTTAAAATCAAATCAGGCCTCATTTGCAGACATTGCCCTTTCAGCAGGAGGACACCAGTAGTCCCAATTTGACAGCCAAGCGATTTCTGCGATAAAGGTTGGAATTTTCAATCACCATGGAGCATTATAACGAGGAAATAGCTTCTCGGGAACATCAATTTTTCCATGACTTTATCGGAGTTTCACAATTTCACCAAAAGCATCATGGGAAAATCATTGACAAGCGATATGGTATGCCGTGTCTCTGGCCTTTGAAGAACTGGAGGGTTGATTGGGACTTGCTCCTGGCAGCTTCCTGTTTCTGGGACTCGGAGAGGCATGTGTTTACTTTATCATACAATGATCTGACGCCAACCATGGAGGATTTTAGAGCATTGACAGGCTTGGGTGAGGCAGAAACCGTAGCATTCCCTCGAGACAGACGACCGGTTGTGGACCAATTATAAGACTTCCTGTGCCTGCCAGTAGATCAGGTGGCACCTATGATTCTGAATGGTGAAATTGTAGAGTTAACCCGGATGGCTCGGCTGCGATCTTCCAGTCCGGCGCTGTTTGATCTTTCTACCTCTCTGGACATGTATGTATTGCTTACCCTGTCAGCCTACTACTTCTGTGGACATGTCGGAGTCTGCTCAGGTGCGCTGCTGGAGGTTGTCAGACAGCTTAGGGGTGACCGAGGTGTAGATCTTCATCAAATTCGGCCTGGCCAAGGGGAAATGGACATTGTACCGCTGCTATTAGCTGAGACTTACCATGGCCTTGATAGACTGGCTGAAGGATTTGATTTCATGGGCGCGGGCAGCCCCACTTTGCTGTCTTTGTGGCTTCTGAGAGACTACGCTTGATTGGGACATTACCAGAGGGTCAGATAGCGATGCCTTGAGTGACTAGACAACGCAGGTTACTGAGGGTAGCGGCCGCTGATAGTTGGCAGGTGAGGTTGATGCGGTACGGGACTGTTGATCTGAACTTCTGGATTCCAGCATGGGGATTACAGACCATGAGAGACATTCAGGATGGGTCGGTGGTAGTCGAGCTGCGAGGTTGCATGTGTCTTCATTACGTGTCCCATCAGTTGGTTAGCGAGCAATATCGGTACCCTCAGCAAATTATCCGGGCTTTGAGAGAGAGGCTGATGACTGATGCTATTTCGATGGTCATGATCGAGCCCCAGACTATGCAATTCTTCAGCAGATCCTTCTTGGAGGGTTTTCTTCCCTCACAGACGCTCCTTCGTCAGGCCAGAGGGTTTACATTCTTGACCACGGAGTATTTGATTTGGTATGAAGAGCAACAGGGTCCCGTGCAGCTGGCGATAGAGGCTCGCCGTCGGGAGTACTTAGGAGCAGACTACCCATCCAGCCGGTCTTTCCGAGATATAGAGGCCCAAGGGAATCCAGATAATGTTACCGGCGATGTTGCTGAGGACTATCAGAGGCAAGAGATCCAGAGAGCTGCTCTGAGGGATGATCCAGAGGTGATGGCTCGCAAAGAGGCCTTGCGACAAGAGAGGGCTGCCAGGGCTGCTTTGAGGGAGACTGGTCTGATCGAACCACCGACACACAATATACCAGAGCTGGGGGCAAGCTCAAACCAACTTATTTGACATTCCTAGGCCATGGACCTCCCGGGGACCAAGGAAAAGGAAAGACAGAGGTACGAGTTCGGGAGTGGGGATGAGCTTCTAGACATTTTTCTGAGAGATGGAAGACTCCTTATTTTTCTTTTGCTTGTACTTTGGGAGAGAAATTTATTTGTATGAAACTTGAGTATCCCTTGATTACTTTAATGCAAACGAAGTAGATGTTGAAAATTTATTTCCTTTTATTCGCAGCAAGTTATTTGAGTCAAAAGCAGGCCGTGCTTGAACTCATCAAAAAGAATATTAACTTAAAATGAACCTTTGAAAAGCCTTAGAACTGTAATCAAAACAAATTTTGGCAAGATATAAGATTTTGCAGCCATTTTTAGACCGAACCATGAGTGGTTGCCTACGTTCCTCTTTTACATAGAAAACTAAGGGGCTCAAGTCTCCGTAGTTCGACTCCATCAACTTTGTGTTTAAAGAAAGGGGAAGACAGAAGGGGGACATGGTGCAACCCTGTTTTTTACCTAGACCGCCATTTTTTAGGGTTTTCAGCCTAGCTGGGTATATTCTTTTAGCACCGGGCGCGTCCCTTATTTTTGCATGGACTACCTTTTGAGAGGTTTTCAGTCTCATCTGGGACAATTTATTGCGCCTTTATTTTCATTTTTTTTATTATTATTTTTATTTATTTATAGAGGGGAAAAGACTCAATCACACGTAATACCGCCGCAACTTATCTCCGTTGACGGGATGCAAAAATGGGTTACCATCCAGGTCTGTCAGCTGCATTGCTCCTCCGGAGAATATCTTCTTTACTAAAAATGGTCCGACCCAGACAGGTGCCCATTTACCCAATGCACTGTTCTGATTTGCGGGCTTCATTTTGTGAACCAGATCACCAACCTTGATGTCCCTGGGCTTCACTCTTTTGTCAAAAGCACGGGCCATTCTCTTCTGATATGCTTGGTTGTGCTCCATGGCCTTTAATCTGCGTTCATCTAACAGTGCCAATTCGTTTTATCGACTTTGGAGCCAATCAATCTCATTTACCTCATTCTCAAGCAACACCCTGAGGGATGGAATTTCTAGCTCAATGGGCATGAAAACTTCCATTCCATAGGTCAAGGTGTATGGGGTTGCACCGGTAGCAGTCCGAATTGAAGTGCAGTAGCCCCATAATGCTAAATGTAACTTCTTCGGCCAATCTCTTCCTCGCTCGGCCATCTTCTTAATGATTCTCTCCAAGTTCTTATTAGCGGCCTCAACAGCACCATTCGTTTGTTGTCTGTATGGTGAAGACTTGTGACGCTTGACCCTGTATTCAGTAAGCAGACGATCGGTTTCTCCTTCAAAGTGGGTTCCATTGTCAGAAATGATCTCATTCGGGACTCCGTAGCGGCAGAAAATTTGTTCTTTTATGAAGCGAGCTACCTTCTTAGCTGTGAGCACTTTGTAGGACGCGGCTTCTACCCACTTTGTGAAGTAATCTACCGCGACCAAAACAAATGAGTGTCCATTGCTCCCGGATGGAGTTATCTTCCCAATGACGTCAATTCCCCATGTTACGAAGGGCCAGGGAGTTGTCATACAGTAGAGATCATGAGGAGGGATGTGGTTTAGATTGGAGAACCGCTGGCATTTTTCATAAGTCCGCACAAATTGAATACAATCAGTTTCCATAGTGATCCAGAAGTAGCCCAGTCTGATAATGCTATGCATAAGGGATCGAGCGTTCATATGGGGTCCGCAGGCGCCATTGTGAACATCTTCCATTACTCTCTGAGCCTTTTCTTTGCTGATACAGAGCAGGAGAGGGCAACCTTCCCTTTTCTTCCATAACTCATTGCCAAGTATGACGTACTGAGCTGATAGCCTTTTCAAAGCTTGCAAACTCTTGGCATGAATACCTTTTAGGTCTCCTTCTTTATCGATGGGGAAAGATGCTTCGCCATGCTTGAGATATTGGAAAATTTGGTTGTACCACGGCTCATTGACGGTTTTGATCTCTATTTCACAGCAGTATGCAGGATTTTCTCGCCTACCGACCCTGAACGGTTTGATTGACTTTCCTTCTGGGATTTCTACCAAAGAGGCCAGAGTAGCTAGGGCATCGGCAAATCTGTTCTTGTCTCGCGGCAGGAATTGGAATGACACTTCCTTGAACCGGCCGACGAGCTCTGCAATGTAAGTGTGATACCTCTGGAGACACGGATCTGAGGTTTTCCATCTGTTGGCGGCTTGATTTATTATCAATTGGGAATCACCAAACACTTCCAACTCATCCACATGTCGCTCTAGGGCAGCCTCAAGACCAGCTATGCAAGCTTCATATTCGGCTGCATTGTTGGTAACCGAGAAGTTCAACTTGATAGCTATGGGGGTATGCATGTCATTCGGGTCCACTAGTACTATCCCGATGCCGTTACCTCTTTTGTTTGCCGCGCCGTCGAAAAATAACTGCCACCGGTTGCCATTTTCTATAACAAGAATCCCTCCATCTAGAAACTGGAGATCTGGTCCTCGGGCTTCTGTACTGGGGGAATCAGCCAATTGATCTGCCAGAGCCTGTCCCTTGATTGATTTCCGGATCACATATTTGATATCAAACTCAGCTAAGAAGAAAGTCCATTTTGCCAATCTGGTGGAAATGTTGCCTCTGTCACCCTGAAATAGGTATCTGATCGGGTCCATCTTGGAGACCAGGTGTACTGTGTGGGATAGCATATAGTGCTTCAGCTTTCCGACCACCCAAACCAGAGCTGCGCATGTCTTCTCGAGGGCAGAGTAATTCAACTCGCTACCTTGGAATTTACGACTGACAAAATATATGGCATTCTCGACCTTGGAGTCCTTCTTCTCTTGCGCTAGCATGGCCCCGATAGCTGTGTCTGTGACCGTCAGATATAGAAGTAGAGGTTTGCTCCCGTGAGGTGGGCAGAGAATGGGAGGATTAACAAGGTAAGCTTTGATTCTCTCGAAAGCTAGTTAACATTCCTCGTTCCAAACCACTTCCTGATTCTTCTTCAATAGCTTAAAGATTGGCTCACATATGGAGGTTAGGTTGATGAATCACGATGTATTGTAGATGGCCCATGAAACCTTTTACCTCGGAAACAGCTTCGGGTGGCTTCATTTCAACAATTGCTTTGACTTTTAAGGATCTACTTCGATGCCTCGCTCGTGACCATGTAGCCCAAAACTTTATCCCGGATAACCCCAAAGTGCACTTGGCCGGATTAAGCCTCATGGAATGCTCCGTGAAGAACTTCCTTAAATCTTGCTGTCCATCGACCCTTTCGAGTGAATAATCATATCGTCCACATACACTTCAATCTCCTTGTGGATCATGTCGTGGCCCTCGCTGGTGACGGCCCTTCGTAGCCCAAAACTTTATCCCGGTGTAACAATAAGTGCCCCAAAAGTGCACTTGGCCGGATTTGGATTATAACCCGCAAAACCATCAACGAAGGATTTGACCTTGTAGTTCGCAGTTGCATCTACCAGCATGTCGATATTTGGCAAGGGGAAGTCATCTTTGGGACTAGCCTTGTTAAGATCCCTCCCGGAAGTCTACGCAAACCTTTCGAACCTTTCCATTGTGGATCATGTTTGCCGTGAAAGTCTAGGTGGTGACGGCCACTGTAGGAGTTTCTCAATCTCTTCTTTGACCGCAAATGGCTTGATCACGTCTGTAACAATAAGTGGCTTAATCTCTGGATCTAAGTGGTGAATGCTGTCTTGTCTTGGTCTTCCTCGGCCATTTTAATCTGGTTATAACCCGCAAAACCATCGACGAAGGATTTGACCTCGTAGTTCACAGTTGCATCTACCAGCATGTCGATATTTGGCAAGGGGAAGTCATCTTTGGGACTAGCCTTGTTAAGATCCCGTAAGTCTACGCAAACCCGAACCTTTCCATTCGCTTTTGTGACCGTGACTATGTTTTCCAGCCAAGTCGGGTATTCGATCACCTTGATAAAACCCACCCGTAGGAGTTTCTCAATCTCTTCTTTGACTTGTAAGGACCACTCGGGCTTGATCCGTCTCAGTTTCTGCTTTATTGGCTTAATCTCTGGATCTAGGGGTATCCGGTGTTCTACGATAGATGCATCCAACCCGGGCATGTCTTTGTAGGACCAGGCAAAGACGTCTACGAACTCTTTAAGCAACTCGATCAGGGCAACCCGTTCATCTCCGGAGAAGAAGCTACCAATTTGCATTTCTTTGGGTTCCTCGGCTGTTCCCAGGTTCACCGTTGTCAATACCTCATCGGCAGCTTGGGCCCGACTTTCCTTTTGCTCGCAAACCTGCTTTGAATTATTTTCTAAAATTTGCTCATCTATTAAGTCTGCATTATCTTCAATTGAATCTGGCTTAATTATTTTTAAATCTTGATGATTAATTTTAGTTAAGCGTTCAATTGTTAGATTGGCAATCACGGGATACTCAGAAAGATCGACCATTTTATTCAAAGCGAAGGGAAAAACAGTGTCTACAACACGACGACGGTCTTCCGTCGTGAGGACATCAGACCGATCGGAGGACTTGAATTCAGTCACAAGGGACTCTGGGGACTGACTCAGGACACGGGGAACAAATTTAGACTCAGATGGACAAGGATGAGGCTTGAGCCCTAACTTTTTGATCATAGTCTCCCTGTTAGCAACCGGTCCTTGAAATGAAGTCCAGTTCTATAGCGGCCTCTCTGCGACGGTCTTCAAACTACTCAGATCTGCAACTGGCCCCTTTTCAAACTCAAACACAGCCACCACCTCGTTATCAGAGGAAAAGTCAATCAAATCACTGAGATCACTAGCAACAACCACCCCTCCTGTAGGTACTTCTGCCAAATGTATGTCATCCTCAGGCTCTGATAGCCCCTGCTCCTTAAACAGATCTGCCAAATTACCATCAATGTTCACGGGATCAGCACTGCGGATCTTGCATATTGTGGGTTCGTCCAGAATCAGGTCCCCAGAAATGGTAACTGTTCTCGAATGTAGTGGTGACGCCTGGCCTTCTAGGCATACTCACAAGCATTTCCTTCACCGGATTTTGGCTGCTGGCAAGCCTCTAAATTGTTCTCATCCTTTCTTCCATTTGGTTCATCTTCAGCTCTGGGTAAACAAACATTTCCCCATCCTCTTTGACAAAGTGCTTGTTCAAAGACCAGCTGTACGGGCGCATCTCAAGCCTTTTGTACCTCTTACCAGCAGCTGAGGTCATCTTTTCTTTAAACGCTTCAGTCTTATTGTACGCTTTGTCTTCTTCCGTCACTACATACCCTAGGCCTCGCATGTTCCTCTTGGCTTCTGGCATCACAAGCTGACATGGTCCCTGTTGACGCTTCCCTAGCCCCAGGCCCGGGATGTAACTCATGCCTCTCATCATTTTTAGCACAGGAGGGATCTTGTCGGAGGAGGTTGTCAAATCTATAGTGCAGACCTACCCTTTAGTCTTCTCAATCATAAAACCACTGAGCATCAAGTTCTCTTGGTCAAGTTTGATTTCCATCACTGGCATAGTATTAGCACTGGTCTCCCCAATAGTGATGCTATCCCCATAAATGGTCGTCAGAACTCTGTCTTGCACAAATTTCAAACACTGGTGGAGAGTGGACGCTACTGCTCCGATTTCGTGAATCCACGGTCTACCCAATAGCGCTGAGAATGTGATCGGAATGTCGATAACTTGGAATTCCACCATCATCTCTTTGCTCCCAAACAACAAATTCAGAGAGACTATCCCCAACACTGACCTGGATGTCGAATCGTAGGCTTTTATGGTCTGTCTGGATGGTTTAAGGCTCTGCACGTCAATATCTAGCATACTCATCATTTTGGCAGGAAGTACATTCATAGCTGACCCATTGTCTACCAATACATGGGGAATCCGGCGCCCCTCCAGTGGCACCGTGATGTATAGAGACTCATTATGCTTTGCACCGTAAGCAGGCAAATCAAGATCCGTAAACGTAATGATGTTCCCATACTGCGCAGTTCCAATCAACTGACAGGCCTCGTCTGGAGTGGCGTTGACAGACAATTTGGTTTTGGACAGGGCCTCTTCCAGCTTTAGCTTGTGAGGGTAGGAGGATGTGAGCAGAGACCATAAGGAGATATCGGCTTGGGTTCTCTTCAGCTGTGTCAAGATCGGATCTTCGCGGCTTTCCTCACTTCCTGCTGATTTGTAGGGATCTTGAGAGGTCTGGGGATTCGAAACTACAACTCCCTTACCTTTCCCTGATGGATCAGCACTATCCATTCCCAACATTCTTCCAGATCGAGTCAACAAATTAACCTCTTGATGATCTTCAACCACAAAATTCTTGCTGGCCTCTTTGAGTTCTGCTAACGTAATCGGAACAGGACGAGTGCTATATGGCCACGCCGCCTGTCTTATCTCATTTATGGATAATGACGTCTCTACATTAGCCGCTATCCTGAGTTCCTCCAGAGAGATTGGGGAATCTCTAGGAACCATGGAGGATATAGTGCTGACAACCAAACGCTCTTCATAATCGTCATAATCAGCAGTATTATTCAAATCATATAGATCGTCAAGATACAAAACATAGCAGAAATTATCTTTCATTTCATCAGAACAAGGGATTACATCATTCACAATCTTATTACAATCATCACTAACATTTCCATCTACGGACTCCCCAAACTCTATTACATAAACAAAATAGTCTTGGCCAAAATCCATGAGATTCACGGTGTTGCTAGGCAGAGGGTTGCTGATGACATTAGGACGAGGGGACTTTTCAATCTTCTTTTCATCTACAAGCCCTTGAATAATCCTCTTGAGGGTGAAGCAAGTATTGGTGGTGTGTCCCGGGAACTGATGGAACCGACAATATTTGCTTGTGTCAAGATTGGGATTGGGACTAGCAGGCCTGTAATTCTCCAGTGGCTTTATCATACCGGTCCTGAGCAATCCATTGTAGACCTCCTCTGTAGTCATACCCAAGTCATCAAACTTTCGCTGTTGTTTTGGTTGGAATCTCCCACCATTAGGACCATTATTACGTCCTCCTTGCAGGTTGTTGACAATGTTGTCCTTAACTACATCTCTTCCTTTCGGTGTTATGGCAGAGACTGGGTTCGGTGTTCAGTATCGGTATCCTCCACTCCCGCTGTTACCGCCGGCATTTGCAGTCGGGGTTTGGTTAAACAATCTGTTCTCACTTCTAGCTCCCATTCCAACCATCTCTCGCAAATCTGGGTACCAACCTTTTCCGATGGCTTCCCTGAGTACTGGCTTCACGCACGACAAGAAGATGTCTTTTTGGTCCTGAAGGGGAATTGGCTCTGATAGCTCATTAAGCTTAGCATTCCACCGCTTATAGAATTCTGTAATTGACTCGTCAGCCTTCTGGATGGTCCCCACTAAATCATCCCGGGTGGTACGCCACTCCAGATTTCCTCTATACTTCTCCAAAAAGGTCTCCGTAATTTGGCTCCAGGTGGAGCGACATTCTTGTTTCAGGGCCAAAAACCATGTGAGCGCTGGTCCTTTCAAAGTCAAATGAAAGTGGGATGCCATAAACTCGGGCGTGCAGCCCATTGCTCCCATTGTCATAACATAAGTATCCACATGAGTTTTTGGACAAGCAGTACCATCGAAGTCCATTTTTGGCATCTTGAATTTATGAGGCAAAGGCGTTACTGGCCGGGCCCACCACCTTGAGACCACTAGAACCTACGGTCAATTGTCGATTTCTTTGCATTCGCTTCAATAAGGCCGTTACTTCCGGAGTTAAACCTGGAATCTGAGGGATAGCAGGAGCCACTGTTGAAGATGGCACTGGGAACTCCGAAGTAGATCTAATGGGCAGAGCGGCCGATGGGAGACCGAAGGTACTGGGGATACCAATATTACTATCCAACAAACTAACCGTAGCCGGGAATCCTGTTCCCGTACATATCATAGCCATTAAACTGCACACTGGGGTTCTGGGAACTGTACTGCACTGACTGACCTCCGAATTGACCAAGAGTAGAAAATCCCATATTGATGCATGGAGCTGAATACGGAGTGGAACCATATAGATGCTGGGTAAGGGGAGAACACACTGCAGGCTGAGGAAAGTTGCCTTGGAGTTGAGACTGCGGATACCTCGGAACACTGTCTTGACAAATCTGATTCCACAAAGCCGATACCGATCATTGCATTGCGATTAGGTGACCATACCGATAGCCGTCGGGGTACACACCGAACCTGGGTTAGGAGTAATCGGCTTGGAACCGAGACCCGCATCGAACACTGGCATCGGGACATTGGGAGCCGGAGAGGAAGTGAGATCGAAGAAGTTCACTAGATGACCACCAATCTTGCTAAGACCTTGCTGAGCAACTTGATTATATGCTTAAGAGGAAGGGGGAGGAAACCTTCCTTGGGCATTCACAATCATTCCCGGAGATGGCATTTACTCTGGGCGTGGGGCATAGCTCGTGGGAGGAGGCATAGCATTGTAACTGGGTGGAGCAGGCTGGGCAGGAGAAGCGGATCCAATCTCGTTATTGCCCTCTTCAGTAATTTCCTCATAAGAACCATCTTCTCTACGGAGCATTGCTATTCCCTGGGCCCTCATGGCCTCAACAAAGCGGTTATGAGCTTCTTCTTCTCGGATTTTGCCATTCTGAGCCAACAGGCGGGCCTCACGCTCCCTGGCCAATGCGGCTTCCAAATTTATCCTCAACTCATCTGTAGATATATCGTTCTAGCTAGGTTGACTCATTGGACCCGAACCTCCAGCAGACTAAGCGGCAAATACATCTCCGTTCCCGGCTATATTTGATTCTACACTGACTAGAGCTTCGGAAACTGCTTGAACTTCTTTGACAACCCGGACCAAACGAGCTCCCGGTACAGATGGTCGACTCCAACTCGCCGTAGCTGCAGGGGTAGATATGGGTTTATAAGGTAGGGAAAGAAGAGGATTTTTGAGGAAATATAGGAGAGGGAGAAGAAAAGGGGAAACAGACTCGCGCAAACAAATTATTTATCTTCAAGTATAAATCGGTGATTTAAATCCTAGGAACAGTTGGGAAAGGAGAAGCCTTTATTTACACACACTACACCTTGGGGAAGCCTAGGGACGCAACGTTCAAATTACACTAAATGCTTTGCATTTGAAATTAATAATAAGTAATGATACCTAACCAAGACCTAACACGACGTGGGACGAACGAGTGATCCAAATTCCTAGGGAAATTTGGGCAGCATAACGGGTATTCTCGGGGAATTTCCAAGAAAAATCCGGCATGACCTCTCGTCGGTGCATGGTGACAATGCGGCATAATCTCTCGTTTAGGACATGCCACGGGAGTGACATGTCCTCACGTGAAACCATGTTGCATTGGCAACATGCCCACAAGGTGCGATATTTTGGGGAAGGTATAAGGACCTATTGGAAATTTCAAAAACAATTCATTTTGGTGTAATTAAAATGTTGTATCAAAAACCAACCGTGGGTAAGGTTTAAGTGTGGTGCCACCTATAACGCACTAGGGGGATGGGTTTGACATTAGGCGCTCAAACGTAGGCGAATATTATCACCGTCCGCGATGCCGTCAATCGCACACGAGGGTTCTAAATCTATGTGGTGTAGTGTGCGGATGACTATATTCTTTTATTCACAAAACCTTTTGAAAGAGAATGGGTCCGGGGGTCAGGTTACGTGTTGGGAAGAACCGAGAGTTCACCCAACACGCCTTGTCCATAGACGAGTCTTTCTAAATTAGACATCCAAATAATTCAAAAAAATGTGCAAACGATGATAATAGGCAAGTGCAATAAACATGAATTTTATTGAATAGGTAAGATCATTACAACTTGTAGACCAATTGTCCGGGAGGCCACATCCCTTTACAGCTAAGAGAACAGATTACAAAGGAAATCAAGTCTTCTGCAAAGGACCATCTATGCCACGTGACACAGGACTCCTCATGTCTAAATGTGTCGCGTGACACCAATAGTCACCTTGCAGAGACTCACAACAAACAGATTACAGAAATCTCTAGATGAACACAAAACACAATTACAAAGTAGATCTGAGCATTAAATAACATGAGCATACAACTAAATGCTAAGATAACCAACTAAATAAACTTATAACTGAAATATGGTCCCTGCTGATGGTCACGATATGTCGCGTGACACAGGACTCCTAATGTCCAAATGTGTCGCGTGACACAGGTTTACCATCTGCAGGTACCTCACAAACTGAGAAACAGATCTAATAGATACACAATCAAATCAAACAATTATACCAAAATCAACCAGAATAGCATGAATTAGATACGAATCAATCAAAGGAGTGTGGATATGGGAGATCCACGCTCCCTTGACATCCAAATTGCAATGATAGATAGATCACATCATGAACATGCAATTGGACTCAAGCAAACACGATTTAAACAGAGAGATTGCAGTTGCCACATGATAATCTGAGGCAGATGGAGCCTGATTATCAAGTGGAGAAGAAGGAAGAACAATTAGATAAATAGATGAGAGAGAGAGAGGGAGAGATGTGTTACCCTTGTAGTCCTCAACTTCTACACTAAGTTAGGTGCAAAAGCCTTCGATTCAGCTTCTAAAAAGGAGATCCAAACACGAATTGAGATCTGGATTGGAGTATTCAAGGTGCTTGGGGAAGTAGGAGGGTAATTGGGTTGAAGGTGTATGAAAGGTAAGGGAATTGGAGGGGAATTGGGTAGTTTTGGTGAGGGAGGAGGAGAGAGAGAGGTTCTGGGGCAATTTGTGCAGAGTGACGTTAAGGGGCTGGAATTGGGATCCAGAACTGAGAGGGGTAGGGTCTTATTTATAGCTTCAGTTCATGGTAACCTTATGTCACACAGCGTTATGTAACCACTTTCCATGCTTCGACTTGTCGCGTGACACAAGGTGACCATAACCGTTTTTGGCGCCAAATCTGATTCTGGAACCTTCTTGGATAATACCTGAAAAGTCCAAAACAAATTTATTCCTTTTAGGTCCCTTGGCATGAGCAAAGTACAAAAAAGTAATTCCTTCGCGAGAAATGTTTCCTTTTAGGTCCCTTGGCATGAGCTCGTTTGGTCCGGGTTGTCAAAGAAGTTGAAGCAGTTTCCGAAGCTCTAGTCAGTGTAGAATCAAATATAGCCGGGAACGGAGATGTATTTGCCGCTCAGTCTGCTGGAGGTTCGGGTCCAATGAGTTAACCTAGCTAGAACGATATATCTACAGATGAGTCGAGGATAAATTTGGAAGCCGCATTGGCCAGGGAGCGTGAGGCCCGCCTGTTGGCTCAGAATGGCAAAATCTGAGAAGAAGAAGCTCATAACCGCTTTGTTGAGGCCATGAGGGCCCGGGGAATAGCAATGCTCCGTAGAGAAGATGGTTCTTATGAGGAAATTACTGAAGAGGGCAATAACGAGATTGGATCCGCTTCTCCTGCCCAGCCTGCTCCACCCAGTTACAATGCTATGCCTCCTCCCACGAGCTATGCCCCACGCCCCGAGCAAATGCCATCTCCGGGAATGATTGTGAATGCCCAAGGAAGGTTTCCTCCCCCTTCCTCTCAAGCATATAATCAAGTTGCTCAGCAAGGTCTTAGCAAGATTGGTGGTCGTCTAGTGAACTTCTTCGATCTCACTTCCTCTCCGGCTCCCAATGTCCCGATGCCACAGGTTCAGTACGGGTCTCAGTTCCAAGCCAGTTACTCCCAACCCCAGTTCAGTGTGTACCCCGACAGCTATCAGTATGGTCAGTCTAATCTGCAATGTAATGATCGCATCGGCTTTCAGGGAATCAGATTTGTCAAGACAGTGTTCCGAGGTATCCGCAGTCTCAACTCCAAGGCAACTTTCCTCAGCCTGCAGTGTGTTCTCCCCTTACCCAGCATCTATATGGTTCCACTCCGTATTCAGCTCCATGCATCATTATGGGATTTTCTACTCTTGGTCAATTCGGAGGTCAGTCAGTGCAGTACAGCTCCCAGAACCCCAGTATGCAGTTTAATGGCTATGATATGTACGGGAACAGGATTCCCAGCTCTGTTAGTTTGTTGGATAGTAATATTGGTATCCCCAGTACCTTCGGTCTCCCATCGGCCGCTCTGCCCATTAGATCTACTTCGGAGTTCCCAGTGCCATCTTCAACAGTGGCTCCTGCTATCCCTCAGATTCCAGGTTTAACTCCGGAAGTAACGGCCTTATTGAAGCAGATGCAACAGCAAATCGACAGACTGACTGTAGGTTCTAGTGGTCTCAAGGTGGTGGGCCCAGCCCAAGTAACGCCTTTGCCTCATAAATTCAAGATGCCAAAAATGGACTTCGATGGTACTGCTTGTCCAAAAACTCATGTGGATACTTATGTTATGACAATGGGAGCAATGGGCTGCACGCCCGAGTTTATGGCATCCCACTTTCATTTGACTTTGAAAGGACCAGCGCTCACATGGTTTTTGGCCCTGAAACAAGAATGTCGCTCCACCTGGAGCCAAATTACGGAGACCTTTTTGGAAAAGTATAGAGGCAATCTGGAGTGGCGTACCACCCTGGATGATTTAGTGGGGACCATCCAGAAGGCTGACGAGTCAATTACAGAATTCTATAAGCGGTGGAATGCTAAGCTTAATGAGCTATCAGAGCCAATTCCCCTTCAGGACCAAAAAGACATCTTCTTGTCGTGCGTGAAGCAAGTACTCAGGGAAGCCATCGGAAAATGTTGGTATCCAGATTTGCGAGAGATGGTTGGAATGGGAGCTAGAAGTGAGAACAGATTGTTTAACCAAACCCCGACTGCAAATGCCGGCGGTAACAGCGGGAGTGAGGATACCGATACTGAACACCGAACCCAGTCTCTGCCATAACACCGAAAGGAAGAGATGTAGTTAAGGACAACATTGTCAACAACCTGCAAGGAGGACGTAATAATGGTCCTAATGGTGGGAGATTCCAACCAAAACAACAGCGAAAGTTTGATGACTTGGGTATGACTACAGAGGAGGTCTACAATGGATTGCTCAGGACCGGTATGATAAAGCCACTGGAGAATTACAGGCCTGCTAGTCCCAATCCCAATCTTGACACAAGCAAATATTGTCGGTTCCATCAGTTCCCGGGACACACCACCAATACTTGCTTCACCCTCAAGAGGATTATTCAAGGGCTTGTAGATGAAAAGAAGATTGAAAAGTCCCCTCGTCCTAATGTCATCAGCAACCCTCTGCCTAGCAACACCGTGAATCTCATGGATTTTGGCCAAGACTATTTTGTTTATGTAATAGAGTTTGGGGAGTCCGTAGATGGAAATGTTAGTGATGATTGTAATAAGATTGTGAATGATGTAATCCCTTGTTCTGATGAAATGAAAGATAATTTATGCTATGTTTTGTATATTGATGATCTGTATGATTTGAATAATACTGCTGATTATGATGATTAATTGAGTGCGAGTGCCAAGTTGACTTTGATTTTCCTTTACCGGCCCGTGCTCTGAAGCTGGGCAAATTGAACCTTGGCTGATCCCGTGGGGGGTTAAGCTTCTGACTGGCAGTAAGATTACCAAGATCTGAAGTATTCCGGAGCCCTAAGGCCTGAACTCTGGTGTCAATAGGACTTTTCAGCTTTCCCACCCCTGTCTGCTCTAAAGCATCATGGCCTGGAGGAAGGGAGGACTGGCTGGAGTAGAGTACGTAGTAATCAAACTTCCCGGATGGCTCTCCGAGTGTACCCACACTGGTGTCTCCAGCTTCATATCTTTTTCACAGTTTCTGTTGAGAAGACTTCTTCTTCTGCTTTCTGGGAGGATCGCCCCTGATCATGTCTTGGGACTCGTACTCAAGGCATTTAGAGCAATCACAAACATCGTAACTGATGTGGACATTTGATGAGGACCTGGCTGGAAGAGGCAGAGGAACTGGCTCTGTGGCAATCTTCTTTGGCACCCATTCAATGGAATTCACATTGTTGTTGTTCGGAAAAGGGTTTTCGACTGTATTAGGTCCACGGGGATGCTCTGACTTTCCTTCCTCTATCAGATTCTGAATTTCGTACCGTAACCCCACGCAGTTGTCGGTGGTATGGCCATGATACTGATGGAAGGCGCAGTACTTGCTCTTGTCAGCGTTGACTACGGGATTCTTGGGTTTGTAGTTTGCAACGGGTTTGAGGAGGCCTTCCTTGATTAACCCTTCCAGCATCTTACTCAGCGGCATGTCCAACTTGTCGAAGTGTACGGCAGGCTGCTTCGAAGTGGAGTTGTTGCTTTGTGGGACTGGGTTTCTGTTGCCCGACTGCTGTCCCTGATGAATGTAGTTGACAGACGTATCTTTCCCTTTGCCGGGGGCCGATGTGGGATTGAATGCAACTGCTGATCGATATCTGTATGGCTGTGCAGTAGCCAACTTTTCCTTGAGATCCTTCTCGATCTGTGAGCCGACATTGACCATGGCCCGGAGATCTGGGAAGAAGTGATGACTGATGAGAGTTCTGATGGACGGTCTTAAGCAGGATTTGAAGATCCGCATCTGTTCATCCTTGGAGAGTGGCTCCATGATCTCGAAGAGTTTCCAGCTCCACCCCTTGTAGAATTCTCCGACGCTTTCATCTGCTTTCTGCTCAGTGGTGATTAAGTCCTCACGACTTGTTTCCACTCTAAGTTGGATCTGTACCGTTCTAGGAAGATGTTACTGATATGATCCCAGGTGTGGCGATCTGCAGGCTTGACCCTTAGGAACCATCGTAATGCTGAACTCTTGAGCGTATGATGGAAGTGATCGGCCATTTGCTGGAGGGTTGCTCCTTTCGCTCTCATGCCGAGAACGTAGGTATCGACATACGTTTGAGGACATTCGGTTCTGTCGAATCAGTCCATCTCCGGCATTCTGAACTTGGTAAGGAGAGGCGTGACCATTCTCGGATCTGTAGATTTGAGCATTTCCTGCTTTGAGCTGCTCATGGTGGCTTTCAGGTCTTTCATTTGTTTGACCATCCAGGCTAAGGTTAGGTCCAGTGGTGGACTTTGAGGCTCGGCGCCGGGTGACCCCATGTGAGCGGTAGTGGTTGGAGGTGGAAGGCTTGATATATGGGGATATATGGGGGCCTTTTCTGGACTGTATCGGGGTTTGTCCCTGGTATTTTGGGATTCATGTATAGGAAATGGGATGAACCCAGGAGGGTATTGGAGGATATTGGCATCTGTTTGAGATGGTCCAGCGGTGCGCTGGTGGTACTAAGTGATGGGAGTAGCACAGACTTGGCCGTATATGGCAGGGTTGCCCTGAGAGGTGGCAACGTGAAGCCTAGGTCATCTGTTTCCTTGGTTCGAAGGCATCCCGTAAGTTGGCGGGGGAGGAACCTGATTGAAGGTTTGAGGAACTGGCTTTGAGGAATCGTCATCCTCGACTAGGACGAAAGTACCGTCTGACTGGGGGATAGCTGCTATACCTCGCTCATTCAGAAGCTGTACCATGAAATTCTGCTGATCTTCTTTCTGCCTCTTGCGAACCTTACAAGCCCGGATGGCTTCTTCCAATGTCATATCTGTTACCGGTGGCGGGGGTCCTTCCCCGTCACGATTTCTCGGTGAGCTAGACATGTCGGATATTCTGGCTGAGGGAACTGAGGGAACCGAAGAACTGTCTGACGCTGCCGTAACTGTGATTCTGGCGAGGCGCTGACCCGGAAATCTGAACCACTTTCTGCTCGCTGCAGGGAACAAAAGGCAGGGTTTATGCTTCGGAAAAGGGTATTTGGCTCAAGGTTTCGGGCTTATGCAATGTGCAGTTACCGATTAATGTTTACTTAAAATGCGTTTTCTCAGAGTCCTAATCGATTGGAAAAGATCGTGTCTTCTTTTTTGCAACTAACCTAAGGCTCTAATCAGTGGATCTCGTCACTACGTTTATAAGCCCCTCGTTTCCATTTGTAGATCATCTTCTCGGGATGGACAAACCCGAGCGAGGGCCCTATAAGGGAAGCGAGTTCCACCGACACAGGAAAAAGTGAACTTAAGGCTAGCTGATCATGCGAACTTCCAACGTATGTGACGCACGGGCCACGGTCGAAGTCAACGTCCTTAAGTTAAGGCGGGGATCATGCCAAAATTTCGGCATGACCTCTCCTGACTCGCTTGCGCGAGGGGCCTTAGCTTTTGGCGTTGGCCAAGTTGTAGCTGGCACGGTGCATACGGTGAGGGTTTGGTGACACAGTGTCACATTGAACCTTCGGGTATATTTTTCGGCAGAGCTCCGCGTCAAAGTCAAGGCTGAAAAGCGCAAGACTTCGGGTCGGGAACGACCATCGGTCTCGATCTTTCGAGCTTGACTCGTGGCGGAACCCGGCGTAAAAATATACACTTGGGCTTTATGACACATACTAAGCCAAAAACCAACCAGGGTCTTGGACGAAGTGTGACACAAAGAGTGCATGGCTTACACGGGCAAGGATGGGCTGTTTGGGATGATCCCGTGCGCGCTCGAAAGGTGTCTGGCAGACCAACCGAGCTGCAACTGAACGGTCATCCCGGGTTACGGGTCGTAGTGTGCAGTGTACCGAGGCAGCAAGTGCACGTGAAGTGCGGTGTACCGAGGCAACAAGTGCGAGTAGTGTGCGGTCACTAAAATTCTTTTTTTTTGAGGAAAACAGAGATTTTTCAGAATGTGTCTTAAAGAATTTTATGCGCAGTTCAAAAGATAGCATGAAAATCAAGTATGAACGGGAATGCATGAACATGGTACGATTTAGAAAAGACGATAATGTAATGCCCTGAAAAAAACCGTTCGAGGTTTAAAGTAACACACGCACACAAAAACAAGGAAGGCTAAACGAAAGTTTGACCCACGGAAGGCTTTTTTGAAAAAAAAACAACGGTAGTTTTGAAAAAAGTATCCAAGTCCCCAGCGGAGTCGCCAACTGAAATTACCCGGACTTTCGCGCGGCGGCGAAAGGGCGGTTGTCTTTCGCGGAGGGTTGGTGTCTGAGACCTCGCTTTCGGGAAGGAGAGGAGTCGCCACGCGGTTTTTGTATTTTGAGCCCAAACGTTGAGAAACGGCTATTGGTTGAAAATGGTGTCGTTTTTATTGGTAGCAAAAACTTAGGAAAAGGCTTTGAAAATGGGGTGTCATTTTTATTGGTAGCAAAAACGAGTAAAAAGCTTTTTAGTACCAGAGATTGTTAGGTTTGGAGGTCACATTACGTTTCGGGAAGAGTATATTGAGATCACCCGAAATGCCTCGTATGACGAGTCTTTCTACCTTTCTCGAAAATGTGTGTGCGTGTGTGTGTGTGTTTGCATTTTGAAAATGGGGGCTTGAATGACAAGCTTAATCTTGGTTTGAATGTCAAACGTTGATTATGTGATTCTGTTTGAAAAGATGAGCGTTTGATTGACAAACGTCGGTTTTGAAGTTTTTTATGAAAAGTGGCTCGAATGCTGATTTTAACTGTCTGTCTTAAGTGTCAAATGTTGACTTTTAAGAAAGGAGCGTTTGAATGTCAAACATCGGATTTTTGAGTTTGAAGATGAGCGTTTGGATGCCAAACGTCATTTCGCTCGTTTTGAAAGAGAGTTCGAATGTCGAACTCTTGTTTTGAACCGGGCGTGTCATTGTTAACGATTTTACGGGAAAAACGTATTAAATGATTTTGAATGTCAAAAGTCGGCTTTTAAGTTTGAAGATGAGCGTTTGGATGCCAAACGTCATTTCGCTCGTTTTGAAAGAGAGTTCGAATGTCGAACTCTTGTTTTGAACCGGGCGTGTCATTGTTAACGATTTTACGGGAAAAACGTATTAAATGATTTTGAATGTCAAAAGTCGGCTTTTAAGTTTGAAGATGAGCGTTTGGATGCCAAACGTCATTTCGCGCGTTTTGAAAGAGAGTTCGAATGTCGAACTCCGGTTTTGAACCGGGCATTACATTGTTAACGATTTTTACGGGAAAAACGTATTAAATGATATACGATCAACGAATCGGGTTGCGTCTCGGACTTTTGATAAGTAAATACTATCACGATCCAAATGGCTCGGACTTGTAAATGACATTATTTAAAATGCGGTATCGACGGAATCAAACGATCCAGAATTGTAAATGACGATCGATGAACCAAACGGCTCGGAATTGTAAAGTGCGTAAAAGTAAATGACGATCGACGGATCAAACGATCCGGAATTTGTAAATGACAGGAATTTAAATGACGTTTGACTGATCAAACGATCCGGAATTGTAAATGACATGAAAAGTAACGGAACGGGGTCGGAACGCAGTTTTAACCCGAGATTACTTCTCTTACGGGAAGAGAAGAGGATCTAGGGGCTAAAACGTATCGAACCCTATTTAGACGGTGACGTCTACATTTCAACAACATCGTCCGAAACGGTTGTAGCGACTGGCGCGTAAACCGAGACGGAACGAGAGTTTAGAGAGAGAGGGAGCTACCTATGGCTAGGGTCGGCTCCTTTGGCTCGGTGGGCGTATACGGGATACGGAAAAGTGTTTGGAACGGTGTTTTGAGGTGGCGGGGGTGGTATTTGATCGAAATAGGGAGTTTTCACGCGAATCGAGGCAAAATGGGAGCTCGAGAGAGGGTGAAACTCAGTTGGACCGTGGCTTGAGGGAAAATGGAGAGGTTATGTTGTTGTTAAAAACGTTTGACAGAGGTTTGTATTTATAGGTGAAATTTCAGGATGAGTCCGGATGGACTAAGGTTGAATTTCAGGGGGTTCTTTGAAACTTTGGAAATTGGAGGGACTTGCTGGCAATTCTGGATTGTCTGCAAAAGAGTCCGACCGGACTTGGACTGCATACCAGGGGTATTTTAGTCTTTTCACACTGATTTTTGATTGATGTTGATGAGGGAGCTGTGGCATGCACACCAAGTGTCCCTGTGACTCACCAGGTTGTGGGAGTTCGTGCCATTATCCCCGGTTTTGTCCGTTTTTAAAATAACAGTCCGGAAAATGTCCGAAACGCCCCCGAAAAGTTCCAAAAAGTGCATTTTTCAAGGAAAGCTGTGCTTTTACGTGCGACAACGTGTGTTGAGTACGCTTTGACGTCAGGATGCACGGGGCAGTCCCGGGACGTCTCGTTGGCTTGGAAACGGGGAGCTTAACGGGTTCCGATTAACCTGGAGCGGGCCAGTTAACGGATTTTGGTTAACTTCTAACGAATTTTGGCGATCCGGATTTGGGTACTTACAGTATGAAAAACAGCTAGTGGGTGAATAGCAGTATAAAGTTTTTTTAACCCTTTTCAAAATTTCAACCTTGGCTTACTATATTGATAGTGTGGTCAAGCGAAAATCAAGTTCCAATATAGTAAAATGCACAGCGGAAGTTTCTAAGTAAAAGAGTGCGGTCGGAAAGAGAGTGTGATCGATCGCAAACGATACAAGTGTGGTCGGCCGCAACAAGGTTAAAATATGCTGAGAAAAAGTTTAACTATAAACACAATTCATAATTTGGTTGGAAATTTGTAGACATCAAACACAAATAATAATAAGCAAACTTATGAACAATCATAGTAAAGTGCAAATTGTGTGAACAATTTGGAGAGGTTCAATCGTAAATGATCTACATCCTCTACCAAGAATGTTAGACTTGGATTTTCTAAGTGTAAATAGTATATTAGATCTTTGAGAAGATGTTACAAAGATTACAAATGAATCACAATCTCAAATCTAACTATCTTTTCTATGAAGCAAATCCTATACTATAACCAATGTTTCTCCATTCAATATTATTAAATTCAAGGGGTGTATGTATGTTCAAGAATCAAGAGCTCTTTATAATATGAAGGATTGAGAGCTAGATAAATCTTGTTGTGGTTAAAAGGCTTGAGAGATCTGGATAAGGAATATTTCTTGAAGGCTTGAGGATGAAGTGTTTGAAGATTCAAAGGATTCTGGAAATCTGAGTATGAGTTTCAAAACATCTTGAGGATTTCAACAACAAATATCTCTAGCAATTTTTAATGGATTGAACACAAGGTCTATTTATACCCTTGTATGGTCAATTAGCCGTTGGCAATCCTTAAAGGATAAACATTAAGGAAAATGAGCTGTTGATGTCTGATTGGAGCACATTTCCTTTTGATCTTAATGTTGCAAAGGTTGGTGGTAAGGTGGTATGTATTTATATGAACGACAATAACTGTCACCTTTTTGAAATTCTATGAATGAACTCCGCAACGATATAATTTGAGTTAACTCTGAGTTGTGTTCATATGTAATCAATGAAAATTATACCTGTAGCAATTGCGGGTTTATATGAATAACAGAGTCGCCACTTATTATTTATTTAGGAAAACAATAAGAAAAACCTTTTTGAAAAGATTTGGGTTCGGGGCTTAAGTGATGGATTTGGAAGGTCGAGGAGCACCGCATCCACCTAATCCGAAGATCGGTCTTGCTTAAGAGGGATTATCAATTTAAACAGTATTTAAATAAGAACAAAAAAATCCTAATTAATTTCTTAATTAGGATTCCACCCAAGGAAGGTTCCAGAACTCCACAATCAGTGGATACCCAGATTGGATAAGATTTATCAAGAAAAGAGGTTGAGACGGAGAAGGAAAGTGATTCTGCACATTCTGCAGAGGGGTTGTCTCGCGCGAGACATACCTGTTTCGCGCGGGACAACTAGTCATTCGACTATCCTCTTCAGTTATTTCATTAGTCAGGTAGGTCCAAAACTAACAAGGTTAGTTAGAAACTTAACGAAAGATGATGAAACTAATATGCTTTCATCAAAACATAAAAGAGAGACGAAGAGTAGTGTAATCATGTAATTATTGGTTCAGAATGGGGTCTCTACAGAGCCCCTCGGCGACAAGACTTATGGAAGAAGTCATGTCTTCGATAGAAAAGACATCATTCTGAACATTGGGATGGTCGTGCCGCACGGCTGCCTACGTATCTCTATTGGAGAATCAAACCAAAACTTAGTTTGACTCCAAAACACTAAAAAGGCTTCTTTAGGTATTTTGAAAAAAAATTTGAAAAGCAAAGTTGAAAGAAAAAGGTAAGATCGTACTGAGGAATCAAGGACTTGACCCAATTCTGACGATACCTGGCTTGTTGATGAAGCGCCGCTCGAGGTTACTAACGTAGTTGAGGTTGTTTGAGCTCTTTTGAATAATGTATAAATTCATACTGAGGAATCAAGGACTTGACCCAATTCTGAAAATATCCATTTTTGATGATGCGCCGCCCGAGGTTACTAACGTTGTCGTTGTTACCGAGGTCATGGACTTTGGAGTTTGATGAGGTTACAAACTTTGTTGATGCTCCACCTGAGGTCACAAGTGTCGCTGTTGTTTCCGAGGTCACAAACTTTGTTGTCGTTGCTTCCGTCAAAGACTTTGAAGTTGTCGGTTGGGGTAGAGGTTCTGTCTGCTCCTGTAATGCAAGGATATATGCGTGCTGGTCTCAGATGGACCCGAATGATTCTTACCTTTCTGCACCTGTTAGCACATAAAGATTCCAAATAGATTTTTCAGATTTTAGTTGTTTAACTGGACTTATGTGGTGGTGCCCACGTTTGTTCATATAAATGGCCGGTTGGTCATTTTAGTGGTGAGTTTATGTATGAGTATATGGGATATGGATATGTAGGGACATCTGTATGGAAATATATTTGAGATGGGTAAATTTTATGAGTGAACTTGTGTTTGACAAGTTGAGACCAAATCAGGTTTATGTAGAATCTGTTGCTAGTCAGCGAGATTGTCTCGTGTGAGAGTACCATACTGTTTCTTCATTGTTGTAGAATTTCGATGAGTAACCTTGTGTGAAAACATCTAGGCTTGTTGCGAATCTTCATTCTTAATTCTCCCTTGAATCGAGTCTCTAGGAGGTAAACGACTACAAATCTGTCGACTGTCGTAATGGCTTTATGTCTAAGTCTCTTTCCTGTCTCAAGCCCCAAGTTGCTTAAATGTGGTAGATGACTTTGTGAACAGGCTCATGAGGCTGCTCTCTTGATTTGAAGATGATCGAAGAAGGCTCTCCTTGTTGATTTGATTTGAAGAGGATCGAATGATGTTTGATGAATAAGGTTGAAGAATAGTCTCCCCTTGTCCTTGATTTTTTTTAGTGATGCACCCTGGTTTTTGCCTAGACCGCCCTTTCGGATTTTCAATTTAGCGGGCATCTCTTTTGTATCTTTTTTTTTGAAAATAGTATGTTAACTCGAAGAGAACTCAGTGGAGAAAATCTTATTGAGGAGAGAGAAATGAGATCTCAAGTTAGTTGAGGAGAGAGGGACTCTATTCTTTGGAAGGTGATCCAAGCATTGACTCTTTGTTGAAGTGTACTCTATAATGATGAGAGTGAGAAGCAAAGAGGAAAGCTCCTAATGCAGATTTGATTATTTTGAAGAGTTGAAGTAGAGATTGACTGGGGGAGGAAAGGTTAGGAAGCCCCAGTTTTGATGCTTGGATTTCAAGAGTGTGTATGAGAGTGGCTAACAGGAAGCCTCTATACTCAACAAGAAACGCTACTTGGCTCAAAGATCTAGAAAAGTTGTTCTACCTTTTAATAAATAGTGCATCATCTAGAAATTTCGAAATAAGTTTGAGGAGAAAGCCAATCATTAGTATGACTTAAGGATAATTATTTTTCTTGATACTGAAAGTCTTCTTCACTTGTTGTAAGAGGATGTTGAGTAATCTTCATTTCTTTTGTTGGTATCACTTGACTCCTCTTCCTTGTGGGAGAGTCCTTCATGCATTTGAAGTTTCACCTTTGTTGTGGGGATGTGTAGCGTTGTGAGAAAGAAATTCTGATTCTTTTTGTTTTTATGAGTCGCCACCTATATTATTTGATTGGAAACATAGAAAAACCATTTGAAAGAGATTTGAGTTCGGGGCTTAGGTTATGAAATGGGTAGGTTTAGAAGGCATCCATTTCACCCAATCCGGAGATCGGTCTTGCTAAAGAAAAGAGAGGTTTTTTAAAAGAAGAAGTAAAAATTGAATCCAAATACTGCAAATAAAGGTCCATTTGACGAGGTCAAACGGAATGTAGAATCGATTGCTTCGAGACCGTCTCCATGATTTGGAGAGGCTCTAGGCCGATCCTAGATTCTATGGACTTATACCACTCTAACAATCAATTAGAAGGAAGATTAGGAATTACCTTGCGTGAGGTGATTTGGGCAGAGTTTCGACTCAAGTTTAGAGTCGACCCTTCACACGGACAGAGCTTCGCCTTGGTCCTTGATTTGGAGGTTGATGCTTGTTTATCAACAAGGTTGACAAACAAACTATGAGGTGAGTTTTAGGGTGATTTTGAGGGATTCTTTCAGGGAAAGAAAACGACAAAATGTGTGTGTGTTGTGTAAATTCGCGGTTTGGGATTTTCGACCTCGACCTCCTGAGCCTTGGAAGTCACCAAGTATTTATAGAGGTTGGATATGAAGAAGTGGAGAGTTAAAACCCTATCGGATGGTTCTAGACCTCCTCTCCCATTGGTTGGCCGGAGAGATAAAGTTTTATCCGGAAAGAGGTTGAAATCGATGAGGGAACCGGCCGCCCGCAACTGCAGAGGGAGATATCTCGCGCGAGACACGCCATCTCGCGGCGAGATATTGCTCCTGTGGGACAGTTTTGTCCTTTCCTCGTTATCTCGTGTGCGGTTTAGTCCCAAACTAACGGTAGTTAGTCAAAACTTTAACGAAACATGACGAAATGGTGGATTTCTACTTCTTGACTCAAAGCGAGACTTAGAGTGGCATAAGTATGATCCGATGTGTTCGTAATGGGGTGTCTACAGAGCCCCTCGGCGACAAGTCTTATGAAAGAAGTCATGTCGACGATAGAAAAGACATCATTCGAACATCGGGATGGTCGTGCCGCACGGCCTGTCTACGTATCTCTATCGGAGAATCGGACCATAACGTAGTTCGACTCCAAAACACGAAAAGGTTGCTTTAGGTATTTTGAAAATCATTTGAAAATCGTGGAGATTTTATTTTTGAAAAGGCAAATTCATGCGAGGAATCAAATCAAGACCCAATTACGAATATGCACAGCTCGTCTCAAGATTCGCCTTTACGGGCTCCGAACTGCGGGAAATATGTTAGAAAACAAAGGCTTACCTGTCCAGGTCCTCGAGTCTGTTGTTTTTGTGACGATTCGCCGTTCTGGGCTCCGAATCGGGCTTTTTGCTGTTGGGGATGACGATTCACCTGTTTGGGCATTGAATCGGGCTTTTGGTTTGACGATCCACCTGTTTGGGCGTTGGACCGGGCTTTTCTGATGACGATCCACCTGTTTGGGCGTTGGACCGAGCTTTTCTGATGACGATCCACCTGTTTGGGCGTTGGACCGAGCTTTTGATGACGATCCACACATGCGGGCGTTGGACCGGGCTTTTGATGACGATCCACATGCAGGCGTTGGACCGGGCTTTTTCTTTGATGATTCACCTTTCTGGGCTCTGAATCATGTAAATTGGGTAGATCTTTGGACCACTCGATTCTCGCGCGACTGGTGCCGTACCGGGCGATTGTGCGCATGTCACGTTTGACTCGTTCCGTGACTTGCGGTACCGGTTTTTCTATGTTTCCTCGCTAGTTTATCATTTCCAAGGGTAAATGTGTCAAAATTTTGAACTTTGATGTTGCATAGACGCTTATTGTCGAGGACAATTTTGTCCTTTTCCAGAAGGTTTATCTCGCGGCGGGATAAGATATACCGCGCGAGATATCTACTGTCGGGGCATATAAACAGCAGCTCTTGCTTATTTTGAAAACATCATCTTCAAAATTTCCCTCCCTAGCTCGAGCCAAGGTCGCCTTTTCTGTGATTTTTCGTGGATTTGCTTGGAGATTCTTCCCCCTAATCCATTCTCAATCCCTCCTTCCTCCATAATCCATGGCTCAAGAACAAAGGAACCCGATTTTGGGTAGCTATTTGCTAGGGAAGGATTACCCTCGCGATGATCTTACCTTTGATAGGCACGCCCACATCTCTACCGCTGTCCGGGAGGGCTTGGTAAGAACTCTATCTTTACCTCTTGTTTCTTGTATTGCATTGATTTGAATCCCCTTTCCCTTGAATTCAAAAATTCCCTCAATGGTCTTTGTTCATGTTTGTGCTTAGAACTAGGTTCCCCTTGCATGCTTTAATTCTGTGCATTTCTTTGGATGCTTGTTGTTGCATTGTGTGTGTATGAGCCTCCTACACATCATGGATTGTAGGAGAGGTTGATTCGGATTATGATTGACATCCTTGGGCAAGCTTTTCTTGTACGCACGCCAAGTGTTCGATGAAATGCCCCAATGAAAAATTTTCTTCTATTTCATTGATTTCTTGACATGGAATAATTTCTAACGTTGCCCTCTCTGTTTTTCCTCTGTTTTGCAGTCGTACAAGCCAATTAAGAACTGTCGGGTGAGTCCGAAAATGGCTAAGGCGGTTTGGGACAAGATCAAGGATCTTGACGGCGTCCGAGCTAGGGTGGCCCAAACGGGTTTGTTGACTTTTGTTGACAATCTTAGGGGAATTAGGCGGACCCCCCAAGTTCTCCAGGCTATCCGGGAGAGGTGGTGGGACACTACCCACACCGTTCACTTGCGCTTCGGGGAAGCGACCATGACTCCGACTGACTTTTTGGCCATCACGGGACTAGAGTTCATTGGCGATCCCCTGCCGAAGTTTCCGAATTTCAAGCCTACGAATCCAGCGGCGTGGAGGCAGTTGATTGGTTTCCCCCCCAACAAGGTCAAGGGGTTTCTTCTTGAGTTGACCTCCGCGTCGGATTGAGGAGTATCTTTGAGAAGCCAAATGCGATCCACGGATCGGGTTGGTGAGGGGTGCCCTCTGGTACATCCTTTCTGAGACCATTTTTGCGAACCATTCCTCTACGGCTTGTCTTTCTCTGTTACGTTTGTTGGTGAATCTGGATGAGGTGAGCGGATATGATTGGGGCTCAGCGGGGCTGGCCTTCTGCTACCATGCCATGGATGAGGCATGTAGGCACACCAAGGATACTCTGTCGGGGTATTCTTATGCCTGGGAGGTATGCTTCTTTGATTTTTTACGTTTTACGTACGTATGCTCTATACGTGTTCCCTTACTTGAATCTGTTCCGTTTTCTTGTGCGAGATATGGGGCTACCTTTGTCCTTGGGCTGTATAGGTTTGAGTTGGAGAGCCGGGCCCCTTTGTTTCCGGATATCAGGAGGTGGAGCCACCCGAATCGGACCGTTGATGAGGAGGAGGACCAGGATTGGACTTTGACGGTGGCGGAGGCACGGGCCATGCTGGACACCTTTGAGTATGAGAGGCTGGGCCTATATCCTTGGACCCTGTTAGAGCTGGAGGTGCATCGCGCTTGGGATGCTACCGGGATATAGAGAATGCTGGCGTCTTTGGAGGGGGACACCATGTATCTCGGTGAGCGGGTCTTCCCACAGCATGGCCGGGGTAGACTATCATACAGGGTGCCGGCGGATCCGCCGAGGTCGATGTATCCCACCCACTCTATTCCGGAGGATGATTATGCTAGTCTTTTGGTGGGTGATGCGGCGACGGCTTGTGTCATCCCGGGGCCTCTTATGCGGAGTTTACGCCTCGATTGATGGGTCCCCTCACGGGTGGTGGGGATAGGCGACCACATGCTCGTGGCTCCACCTGCCCACGCTTCGCCGGTTCTTCGGCCCCTAGCACTTCCTCCCGAGCTACGGGTTCTCTGCCTTTTGCCCCGGACTATGGCCCTTTGAGCTATACATACATGTGATGGGGAGCATGCCGAGTGATGGGGGCATATCCCGTCTCCTGATCGATGGAATTCCCGAGGTTACCGCCTCCCGACCGATGTCTCTTCGGTATGTTTACGTTTCTCGTATTCGTCCATATAAGTGTATATATCCGACTTCATCGAGCATCTTCTTTTCTTTGATTGTCGGTCACCATATCCGCGGCCGATTACAGCCGTGGAGCGACCAAGATAGGCTGGGTTGATGGCTTTGGTGTCGGACTGTCCGAGAGGCTATTCGAAGGCTTCTTCGGCGGCCTCGACGGTGGCCTCGGCTATGACCCCTACTTGCGGAGCCAAGAGGTCGAGGAGGGATGGTAGCCCCCACAGTGGTGATGGCGGAGGTGCTTTGGCGGCTCGGCGACTTGATGGCGTGATCCCCTCCCCTTTTCTTTATCTAATGATGGAGATATATTGGTCGTGTGGGCCCCGGACAATTTTTTTCTTTCTTTTAAATTTTTGTTAGGAACACATAGGTAGCACAAACAATGGTTTTTTTTCTTAGCCCCTAATCCTAGGTCTAATTAGTTTAATTAACTTTCTCGACCTTCCATTTTGAGCCTGAATATGGTGTTTTATTGCATGTTATGAATTGTACACGCAGGTTTTTCGAGACTTGCTTCGTCAAGTCAGGCTAGATTCTTTGTTAGAGTAGAACTAGCATTTGCTTTGCCGTAGGGTATATCTCGCGCGAGATAAGGTGTCTCGCACGAGACACGCTACCCGTGCGAGAAATCTCTTCCTTTTTCGAAACGGGATTTTGACAGCTTTTCCCTATAAAATCACCACGTAGTCCGCCGAGATAACTCATTCTAGCCTTTCAAACTCTAGAGATATCTGTTAGGGTGAAACTCTTGTCTTCTTCTTCAACCACAGTGATCCATGGCTTCCAAGGAGATTGCCCCAACGTCCATGATTGTCGATGATTTTTCTTTGTCCTCTGAAGTGATTGCCTCTTTCAAGCAAGCATCAAGGGATTTTGTAAGGTCGTTTCGCAACCGGTCTCGCAACAAGTTTATCGCGAATTCGGATTTAGAATTCTTTTCACTTTGAAGAACCTCCAACCCTAGGATTGGAAGTTATTGCGGGGGGTAGCTTCTCGATTTTGGGATCCCTCTATTCATCTTTTTCAATTTTTCTTTGAATGAGATGGTGCCTGCTTTTGTGGAGGAATTCGCCAGTGTTATTTTGGATATGCCTTTTGGTGGTAAGATTCTTTGTTCCTAAGTATCATAGGAATCATTCGGAGGCTTTGAAGCGAATTGTTAGGGATCCCCCCTTGATACTTGCTATGGGTTGGTTCTCCGCATGAGTAAGGGTTGATTGCTCTTCTTTTCCGGGACGCTTCGGCGGTGATTACGATGATGATGCTTTTCATGTCCATAAGCGGAACTTTCGGCTCTTTCTCTTTTCGGAGATGTTTTGTTTGACGTGCAAAGGGGACGGCTTGGTCGATTCCCAAGCTGGTGGAAGTTGTTAACTGAGGCTGAGGAAACGTTCTAGGAACATTATTCCTCTAATCTTGGGTGAGACCCTTCCGCCCAGAGTGGTCTTGATGAGCTGCGTAGGGTGATAGCGTCGTGACTAGAGAGTCCCCTCTTGTTGACTATTTGGCTTAGGGAGCATCTCAAGTTGATAGGTCCCCCCGTTGGAATGTTGCTCCTTTTACATATCATACGCGAAAGTTGTTGATCGAAGATTTTCGGATGGAATGGTACGCACAGTTGATTGCGAAGACCGAAGCTGCCCGATATTCTCTGGTGTCCACCTTATTGGAGGTTGAACACAGTATGTTGCCCAATACCAAGGGTTTTAGACGGGGTTTGTTCTTACGGGTTTTGCGAGATTCCTCCTTTTACTTTCCCCAGCCGGGTGCTCAGTCGGTTTGGTCAATGTGACGGGACACTTATCTTTTCGAGAAAGGAGCTTCTCGTGTAGTGTCTTACATTGGTGTAGAGTTTGCGCAGTGCTAGCTCAAGCGTAAGGGTGAAAAGAAACTAATCGCGGGACCGTTGGTCGAACCTTCGAACTTTTAATGCAAGCATCTTCTGATCGACAAATATTTGGATTGGTTCCTCCATGCCCGGTCATCCTAGTGCGAGAGAAGATTGATGATTTGCGGCTTTATTGCTAAGAGATTCTTTTGTAGCTTGACGGTATTTTGCGAAGGAGCGAGCGCTCGGTGCGATCCACTGCTGATGTGCGGACTGATCAACCCGGGGCATTTCCTTGTGGGGGATAGGTATGAGAGGCGAAGGCAAGGGAATGCACAGGAAAGATGCAAGCTTTTTTGGATAGGCCTCGTGTCTTCCAAGAGTATTGTCGGAATGTCTGTCTTTTTTGATCGTCTCGACTACGTTTTGACCGTCTCGAGGATGTTACGCTTTGAGAGGCTCAAAGCGCAAGGAGGATCACGGCGGCGGTTTGGAGACCATGTCCGCCCGGCACAGTGGCCAAGTTAATGAAAGGCTAGATCTTTAGGAGTACTAAAGAGATTGCTTTGATAGATCAATTGTTCTGCTTTATTAGTATTATTTTTTTTTCAAGATTTGTTAGCTTAGCAAATTAGTCGTTGTGGTTAGGATTTCCCTTATTGTTAAATTAATGAAACGCATTCGATTAATAAAAGGGACAGCTTTTGATTTATTTATTTGATTGAGACCGAACCCGAGAAGGCTGCCTACGTTCCCTCTTTTACGGCAATTAAACAAGAGGCTCGGGTCTAGCGTGGTTCACTATTTTGAGAAAAGGACAAAATATGGCTCCGAGCCGTAGGTAGGTAATCTCGCGAGATAAGGCCCCCTTCCGCACTTTCTCTCTCTTTTTTTTTTTTTTTTTTTTTTTTTTGATGCACACCCTTTCTTTTGCCTAGACCGCCCCTTCGGGTTTTCAACAATCACGTGGGCTTCTTTTCTTAGTGCTAGCTCTAATTTTTGCCTAAGTTAGTCTGCTTTCCAGGATTTTCAACCTAGCGAGCGATTTCTAACTTTTAAGGAGGCCAAGTCACGCGAAGTACTTCTTGAAAGCTTACATCCATGTTGGCCAGAAGCTTCGCGCGGTTGATCTCCCAGTCTGCAAGTCTGCAGTGAAAGGCTCCCCAGAGAATATCTTCTTCCTGGAAATGTAGGGTCTATC